>CM076572.1:1419408562-1419689115 GCA_034641835.2 Pinus albicaulis | reverse complement strand
ATACAATATTATGAATAGGCAGAAGGACTTTGTTTTGATGAATTATCACTGTTTATATGTCTTATAACAAACACACTTGTTATCATTCCAAAGGACAGATGTGGCACAGAATTACATGGAAAAGGACCTGCAGACAAGGCCTTTAAAATTCTGTCACCAAGGAGATTTCCCCTTTAAAGGTTATTGTTCACTATGTTTCAAAGGTTTTTTCAGCCTATGATAATTGTTGGATAGTTTAAAAAGAAGAAGCACAACCTTTATTACTTAAGGAAAAAAGGGTTCTGTATACTACACTTACAAGCAGAGATTTGAAAACCCACTATAGGTAAAAGATGAAGAAGTTGCCAAAGACCGAGAGTTGTCAAAGCAAAGTGACAAATCACCTGTGTTATTAAAACACCGTAGCAGAAGTGGTGGAGTTGGTCGACATAATTGGTCAAAGTTCAGAGCTCGAGGTCAGAGTGAATATTTGGGTTTATATGTTAAAATGACAAACCCACTGTTTTAAGACAAAACAGAGTCAAAACAAACCAAAATTCATTTCCCAAAGTTTGAAGACCGTTAAGGGCTTGTTTTGAATTGATATAAAGGAATGAAATTGAGGGAAAATATTGTCAATTTCAAAACAAAAATCACCCTCGTGCCTCCACAGCATCAAACAAGCAAGAAAAACTGGTCGAAGATTCACAGGTTTGCACTCAGAGGCAGCGCGACGTGCCTGGGATTTGGCGCGACGTGCCTGGGCAGCAAATTACACACGGCCCCTTCGTCGGTGCGATGTGCCTGTACGTTGGCGCGACGTGCCTGTACAAGGCCGCCCGACCACACGACAGGTCGACCCGACAGGCCCGACAAGGGTTTTTTCTGCGCGACGGGTTTTTTACCAAGAATGCCGCGCAAGTGTCAAGGGTCCCCAGCAGTGTTTTAGCTTTCGAAGGCAGGTGTTTATCAAAATTCGAGGTATTTTATATACTCCCCCATCAAATTTCAAGGTTTTGATAAAGAACAATAAGCTTTAAAACCCTGGACCTTGTCATTTTAGTTAAAGGCACAAGCAGTCATTTTTACACAGCAAGCTGAAGTTTTGAAATATGATAAGAGGCCGAGGTTGGTCATTCAAAGAGCACATATAGAGATACGGGTTTTGAGGTAGAGGGCCAGTTTGTTTCTTCCTCAAATAGATCAAAGGGCCGAGGTTTTCCTGTAAAAAGCAGTGTTTTGATTAAGAGGGGATTTCCGTTGCAGAAAACTCATATAATCTCTGTCAAAGAGCTTGACATCTTCTATAAAACTCTGTCATTATTATCTCTCAAACTCACAAGCAAAGAGTGTATTGTCTAAACCACTGTGTACACTGATTTTACACCCAACCTAGGTCTGCTTCTTCTTTTTTACTACATTGTATCATTGTGAAGAATTGTTGACAGAGAGATTCTAAGGGTGAATAGGGCCATTTTTCTGAGGGCAGAGGTTTTTGATGGTTGAACTCTAACATCAGAGACAGGAGCATATATGTATTGATAGATCTTTTGAACCCACAAGCAAGGGTGTGTTTCCTAAAAAGCATAGTACACTGATATATCACCTAGACTAGTTCTGCTTTTCTTTCACTGAATGGTGTCATTTTGAAGAACTGTTGTTGTGATATGTTTCGAGGGGAAGGTCATTTCTAAGGAACGGGGTTATCAAAACACTTATCACAACAAGCCTTTTCTAGAGATCTGCCCCTATTTCACTGTATTTCACTACTGAAAGTTTGTTGACAGAGAGCTTCCAAAGATGACAGCACATTAAAAAGGCAGAGTTTGTTGATGAGAAGTTAAACATTGGAGGCAGGGGTATAGAGGTGTTCGTGGATTTTTTAAACTCACAAAGCAGAGAGTGTGTTCTCTAAACCACTGTTGCACTGATTTTACACCTAAACTGAGTCTGCTTTTTCATTGCACTACATTGTATCATTCTGAAGATTGTTGAACAGAGTTTTTCTGAAGGTGAACAGAGCCACTTTCTAAAGGGCATAGTGTTGATGGTTGAAACTTTAAACATTGAAGCCAGAGGCACAAAGGTCTCCTTTCTTTTCACTGTGTGGTCTCTACAGAAATCTGTTGACAGAGGTATTTTTCAAGGTGAATGACCTGAAGAGCAGGGTTTTTATATTCAAGTTTTGTTTGAAAACACAAATAACAGTGTAGGTTGGCCTCTAACAAAGTCACAAGAGGGGTGATTGTTCAAAACTGTGCACAGGGAATCTACAAAGCAGTTACCCCATCTTTTACACATGGTACCATTGTTAAAAAGGTTACATAGCTGAAGTGTATCCAGAGTTGAAGGACCGTTTTTAAGAAGTGCAGAGGTGGCTTATTCAAAGAAGCATTGTTACATTTTATTCAAAACCACATTTTCTAAACTATCCAAACATTCTAGTGGCCAGTTTCAATCCAGCAGAGCATTTTTCATACATTGAAGGCAGTTTGCCTCTTCCAAAGCTTGTTTCAAGTCAGAATGCCTCCAAAACGAGATCACAAAGGCGGACCACATAAGAGATATGAGCCTATCTCCATAGAAGAAATCAGTGCTCACCCATCAGTGCTTTTCAATTTCCATGAAGTAGGCTGTCTTGATTTCTGTCAGAGGATAGAAGAAGTCAAGAGTTTCTCGCCACTTACACATTTGTGCGCTTTGAGATTCCAGGACAAACACTTCCAGTTAGCAGGTCTTGACTTCAAAATCTCCCCAAGGTATGTATCCAAGGCTACCAAGATCCCGTATCATGGTGAAAAGTGGTTTAAACAAGCGCATCTTGATCTGGAAGATTATAAACCTTTCATCAAGCCTGAACATAGGGAAACCATCACTGCTATTTTTCCTTTCTCCTATCTTCTTGACAGTTATGCTCCACTGATGAAAGCCATAATGAGATATTTCACTTGTGAAGGGAGGTTTAGCCAAATATTTGCCTATCATGTTCGCTTGTTGATGCATTTTACCAGGAGCAGGCAATTAAACCTTCCATACTTTTTGTCCAAGAGCATAGAGAAAATGGCAACTACTGTCCAAAAGAAAGCTCCATCTCAGCAAATCCCTTCTCTCTTTCACCATTCCTTGATCAAGATCATCTTCTTACACCAGCTGGAGAAGAAAGGAGTTTCATGGGATTCATTCATTAGCCATGCCGATTTCGCCACTGTCCCTCCTGTTCATGTGTCTCCTACTCAGCCTGTCCATCGCCCAGTGCCTTTATCTAGTAGGCCTACCCCTAAAAAATTCAAGATGACCGCTGGGCAGCCAAGTAAACAGGGAGAAGGAGAGGGCAGTAAGCCACAGGGAGAAAAGGAGGATGATGAACAGCAGCAGCCAGATTTTGAGGGACAGCAGCAGTTGGAAATCAGTGGACAGCAGCTAGAGGTTGATGAACAGCAGAAAATTCAGGAAGAGGGACAGCAGCAAGTGCAGGTTGATGAGCAGCAGCCAGAGTTGGAAGAGGAACAACAGCAGACAGAGATTGAAGAGCAGCAGGTTGAGCAAACAATTGAAGCATCTTTTGAGCCACAAGCTGGACAAGATGTTGAGGAAGGACAACAAGCTGAAGCTGCCTCCTTGACAGTGACCAAAACTGTTCCTAAAAAGAGGAAATTTCCCAAAAAGACAACTTCTAGCTTGCCAAGGAGAAAGAGCGCTAGATTGGCCTTCAAAGGCAAAAGTGCAGTTGGAGAAAGTGCCAAGCATGGAGGTAAATCAGCTGTCATCCCTATACCAAGCGATGACAGTGACAATGAGGCCCGCATCCTTGAAAACCTCCTCATTCACAAAGAAGGGAAAATTGAGGTGTTACAAGAAGATCTTCAAAGGGCGAGGAATTTCAACCACTTCTTGGAGGTTGAAAACAAACAAATGAAGTATCATGCAGCCATTCATGAGGCAAGGGCAATCAAGTACAAAAAGGAGGCAGAAAAGGCGCAAGTAAGAATTGAAGAGCTCATTAGCGAGTTTGATGATGAAGAGGAAGAGGACCAGCCTAGGCGAAAGAGGCCTAGGACCATCGGGCTTAGAAGAGCCTTGGAGAAACAGAGAGCAGAAGAACAAGCTCAATTCAAAGCCTTTCCTCTCACTGCCCTCTTTGAGCAGGAAATTGAGGAAAACAAGGAAGCATGGCTTGAGAGGGCTAACCAGCATTTGGAAACAAAGCTTGAGAAGGCAAACAGGGATCTTGAGCTACAGAGAAAGAGAACTCTTCACTTTCAGAAGTTAAATCAATTTGCCAGGCGCAAATTGAAGGTGGCACAAGAAAAATTGAAGAAGTTGAAGGAGAGGCGCTTAGCACGGAAAGAAGCAAAAAGCACATCAGCCCTCAATATTTTGGCTTCAGCTTCAGAGCATGTTTCTATGGACCCTTGAGGGTCATGCATGCCAATTTTGGGCCTGTTTCGAAAACTTTTTGTTTTTTGGCATTTTTTGGGGTTTTCGCCAAAAACTCATAAATGCGCCATTTCAGTTTGATGAGTTGGTACGCGAGAGATGATCCGGTCGGGCTCTCCGCACCCCATGAGCAGATCTCCAGTTGGTTTTCAGGGCATTTGAAAATCATTCGCCCCCTCAAATTGGCTAAAAACAGCCTCATTTTGCACATTCTGCCCGCCCTATCAGCAGCCTGCTATTTTCTGGGTTTTTGCACACAGGTACAGTTTTGAGGGACTTTCAGAGATCAGATTGAGATGATTCCACTTGCATTGGAAAGAAGACACAGAGAGCTTTCCAACGAGCCATCATGAGCCTCATTTCGACATCGGGAAGGCTTCCATTTGCATCCAGCAAATCAGGGGACCTTTTTCAGGCATAAATATGAAGTATTTTTGCAATTTTTGAACTCCAAAAATCTGCTTTTCCCAAATGTGCGTTAAGCTATTTTTATCATGGGAAAATCATGTAAAGTCAATATAATTTCCGTTTTTAGCAGTTTTTTAGATATTTTATGGGATATTTTGTGCCTTGGGCTTTGCAAAGCCTCAAGGACAAGTTTAGATATTTTGACTTGGCCAATGGGATAGCTAGTTGCTCCATGAGGTTTTCCTCCCTCAAGCCTATTTATTCCATGGTTCTCTTTGTAAATCAGAGGCTGAACTTGAGAGAAGAATTAATGCATTGGTCATATGAGCTTTGAAGAATACACTTGAGTTATGATTTTTGGATTGCCTCTTGGATGCTTTTGAGGAATGTTGAAGGCTTGTTGATGGATTCCTTGACATGGTAGAATGGTATAGTGCTTCTTAATGTGTTTTGTCTTCTAGTTTTCACTCATAATTCATATTTCTTGCCGCTATAGATCAGTAAAGATTGATTTTGAGATATGCCCATGGAGGCACCTCAAAATCCCTGAATCTTCATAGCTTGATGTTTTCTTCTTCCTTAGTTATGCTAAAGAATTCTTAGTTGCTCTTTAGTAACTTAAGGTATTGTTGCTAAGTTTTATTCATAATTTCTATGTATGTTGAGTAGGATGTATGGTTTGCCCTACCTACCTACAAGCTGCCCATAGTTCTGTCCATAAAACTTTCTCTTTGACTGATTTGTTGATCATCTTGTTGAACCAAGGAGGCCTAGTCCCGATCTAGCCCTTTGCCTAAAACTATGAAAACTTATTTGTCCAAGTGCCCAATGACTTAGAGACTATGTTTAGGCGTTCCGGCGTAGTTGATGAGTTGTTAGTTTGTCTTGTGTATTTTCCCCAAAGTCTGATAGCCTTTTCCCGAAGTTAGAGGGTCTTATACCTCTATGTATGGCTGGAATGTTTGATTTCTATGTATTAATTAGCTTATAGTTATACTTAGCATGATTAATGGCTTGCTATTACATGTTAATGTCTGCTATTAACTAGTTACGCTTGAAATCCCTTGTCTTTCACCAACTTATTGTCCATTTAATCCATTTTTCCCAGAGATCCCTTCTATCGTGAATCAAATCGGCCCTACAGCAGCTTTACATCATCACCTCATAAGCTTTCCTTGACCTGTTTGACCCCATAGCCCAATTTATCTACATCTTGTTATCCAGTTTATGTATTTGATCAGTTTTATCCCTCACAAACTTAAAAACTAAAAAAACCAAAAACACACTTCATAACTAGCCTAATATCGGAACACCGCAAGTAAACACACCGACATCTTTTACACATATAGAGAGAGCCCTCTCTGAGTCCAGGAAGGCTAGGTCCTTGGGCTCCAAAGCTTGGTTTGATGTTACATCGTCATTTGGCTAGCCAATCGGCCAAATCACGGGACTCTAACATAATGGCGATCACGATGGGACTTACTGAGTTCATGACAGTCTAGCGAACTCTTATAGACTCTTTAGTCCTTCAATCCTAAACTCAGACCATCAGCCTTTAGAATCATTTAGTGTAAACTCTCTGTTTCACCATCTTAGCAAAGTGATGAATCAGGTTTATAACACTCTTACATCCTAGGCTGCACATAAAACTCAGAAAAAACCACAAAACTCCCTTAGATTGGTTTTTGATAGTATTGGTGGTGGACCATACAAATATACCTCAAAACAACTAAAAATCCACCTGGCGACTCCACTAGCCTCCGGTAGGCCTTACTACCTTGCTAAATTTTAGAATTCCATCTGATTTAGCCACCTCATCGCCACCCTAACATAATGGCGATCACGGTGGGACACTGAGTGATTAAAAGCTTAGTTTCCCTCATCTTTAGAAGCCTTTAAGAATACTATCTGATTGACTTATCCCACTGCTCACTAACATAGTGACACTCACAGTAGGACCTTCCGAGTTGGTGGCAATCTAAGTACAACTTAGTAACTCCCGAAGTCTCAATCAAGCTTAGTAAACTTAGAGATTGTTTGAGGAGTAGAAAATAGCTCTTTCACCATCTTAGCAAAATGATGAGTCAGTTATAGGAAACTCTTCCAAACCTCGTAGGCACATAAAACTCAAAAAACCCCAAAACACTCCTTTAGATTGGCTTTTGACATTACTGGTGGTGGACCATACAAATATATCTCATAACAACCAATTTTCCACCTGGCGACTCCACTAACTTCTAGTAAGCCTTACTATTTCACCAAACTCTAGGCTACTTTCCGATAGACCTTTCCCATCACTCACTAACATAGCAGGAGATGGTAAGACACTGAGTACATAATAGTCCAGCAAACTCTTATAGACTCTTTGGTCCTTTAGGTACCATAAACAAGCAAGCAGTCCATAGACTCATTTTTTTAGAGTAAACTCTTTTTGTTCTCATCACCCTAGCAAAGTGTTGAAACAAGTCTAGGATACTTTAACAAACCATAGGCTGCACATAAAACTCAGAAAATCCAAAAACGTTCTCAGATTAGTTACTGGTGGTGGACCATAGCTATCTTCACAACAACAACCCAGTTCCACCTGGCGACTCCACTAATCCATCCCTTTTATTCTTGACCATCCTTCGCCTTAGTATAACTTTAGAAAAATCACTCATCCGAAACATTCACCAATATCATTCTTTCTAAACCCTGGATCTAAAATCTGGCTTCACGAAGAATCAATACCAGAGCTCATCCAGACCCAAATCCCCCTATCATAGTAGATGACCCAGAAAAGATTCTGTGGCAAGCTTCCAAAACTGATCATCTAGCTTCTGGTAGATTCACCCGTAGAACAAGATCTGTACCTAAACATCGCACTATCCTACTAGATTCACCTTTTGAACTAGAGTCATCACAAGCTCTTCCCAGAAGCAAATCATATAGTAAGATAAACTTTGACGATCTTGAACCCCTAAGCCCACCACAGAGTCCTATTAGAGAAGCTTCACCTACCACTCCTCCTGATTTCCAGCTTCTTTATCAGTTTGGCTCCTATCATCCCAGATCTGCTCAAAACCAGATCACTAGTCCAAGTTCATCCGCCACACCTGGTCAAACCACCACTGTTCAAACCACTTCATTTCAGCTTACTAGTCCTCATCTTGTACATCAACCATTAGCTCCGGTCATGGCTGCCTGGTACGCACCTTTGGTGTTACCACCACCTTTAGCTCCTCTCCCAAACAAATATCAAGACAAAATCCCACACTTTACTGGAGAAGACACCACCACACCTCAACAGCATATAAGTAGAATGGCTGATGCTTATGAATACCTAGAGGTACAAGACGAGACTGTCAGAATGAGAATATTTGCTCAAAGTCTTGGTGGTGAACCTAAAGCATGGTTCAAAAGCTTAGCTCCAAACAGTATCCATGATATCCCAGAACTACATCAAGTTTTCAGAAATAGGTGGGAAATCCGAAGAAACCCCATTCAAATCCTGTCAGAATATAACAATCTAAAACGGGAAAATGGGGAAAGTGTCCAAGCTTACTGTACTAGGTTCAACGGTGTATATAACTCCCTTCCACCTCATTTCAAACCTCCACTTGGTTTAGCTTTGGCAAAATTTCCTGAGGGTTTTGATCCGGACATGACATATCATCTGAGAGATAAGGATCCCCCTACCTTGGAGGAAATGCAACAAATAGCTATAAAAGCAGATGCCAACTTAGCTGAAAAAAGGGCTAGAACTAGATCAGAAAGAAAGGTCACATATAGAGATGAGGTCTCCACTTCGTCACCTTCCCTAGATCCCAGAATAGATGACTTAGTCAAATCCATGGCCAAAATGTGGGAAAAGATAAATGAAAAAGCTCCTGTTAGGGACAACCAGCCAAACCCTCCAAACAGAAACCGGAACCAGAACTTTAGGAGGGAACAGCCCCAAAACAGACCAAGGGAAAATGACCAACAGATCAGGCCACCATTCAATGAAAATTATGTGGAAGAAGATGATAGGGACTCTGAACCTCTTGATGAACATCATTTAAACCTCATAGGGTCTGACAATGAGAGTGAGGTGTACCTCACCGAAGAAGAACAAGCGTTCTTTTCTCCTGATCAAGATGAGACCAATTATGAAGATCCCGATGACCCTGCCATAGAGTTTCAAAATGCTATTGTAGAAGCCCACAGGCAATATGACCTTAGAAGCAAAAGAAACCAAGATAATGTCAAAAAAGGTAACTCTGATACTGCTAAAGCTCCAGATACCATCCTCAAAAAAGCATCAAGCAGTGACAAAATCAAGGTTGAAAAGGCTGATCAAAGCCAAGCTAAAGTTACCCAAACTAGTCCTATCACATATACTCCTGATACTTCTACAAAGGTCACCAAAACAACTATGGCAAACAAAATCCCTAAACAAGGCCAACAAGCTCAGAACATAGACAAGGTCTCAGCTGAAAAATCTGAAACAAACATATCTAAACTTCAAGTGCCTTTTAGCTTTGAAGGCGAAATCGCTAAAATCAAAATCACCATGCCTCTTACTGAACTCATTTCCCAAAACTCTTATAAATCCCAAGTACTAAAGGTCTTAAATCTAGGGAATGATGCAAACACTGTTAATCTCACTGATGATATTCCTGAAGTATTGTTTGGTCCAAAGGTAGAGGGAAAATTCCAAGAAGGAGCTACTCTTCCATTTTACATTAGCCTAAACATTCACGACCAAATCCTCCACACTGCCATGCTAGACTCCGGCGCATCTCATAATCTTATGCCGAAGGTAGTAATGGAAAGATTAGGCTTGGAAATCACAAGACCATACAAAGACTTGTATTCATTTGATTCAAGCAGAGTCCAATGCCTGGGTTTGATCAAAGACCTTTGCTTTAGTCTGACCCAAATACCCGCGAAACATCTAATCATGGATATAGTAGTGGTAGACATTCCTCCCAAGTATGGGATGCTTCTATCTAGATCTTGGGGAGCCAAACTCCAAGGGAATATTCAACTGGACATGTCATATGCCACCATTCCTGTGTTTGGTCAGAACAGGATACTCTACCGCGAATCACACATGAAATACATGATCAGCAGCCAAGATAGGCCAGATAACATTCCAATGTGTTCCTTGCGCTCCGACTTAAACTCTTTCATTATGCATATTGATGCAAACATGGAGGAAGAGTCAGAAGAAACTGACATAGACTTAGATTCACCACATCAGTTGTCCCTGGTACCTTATGATGAACTGGACACTCAAAACTACCATGACCATGAACAACTGTGTCTTGAAGAAAGTAAGTTTCCCCTCTCCCGAGTAGGATTAGAGAAAGAAGCACAAACTCTCATGTACTATCAAGCAAATTGCTCTAGCTTTAATCAAACACCAGCAGTAACTTGTGGAAATTTATTCCGGGTAAAAGCTTTAGAAGACCTTCACATCATAAACCTATTTGGAACCCGGGAGAAAGGGAGTTTAATGTTTCTACCATACCTCAAAGATTCACCATCATGTGACCCTCCCACTGCAAATGAAACTTTGACCATAACCTCAGTAGCTCAACATCTTGAGAAAATGCCAGATGAACTTCTTATGAGCAAGGATGACAGTTATAATCCCAGCATACCTGAACTACTGAAATTGGCTCATATTATGTCTTTTCATGAAAAACTTAGAAAAGCCAAAATCAGGAATCTCATGCAAAATACTAATTTCTACAGAAAAAACAAGGGAAAACATTGTGTCACTACCTTCTCCTCAAAAAACAACTTTAACAAAGGCAAACACAGCAAACTGAAACAAACTGAAATGATCAAGGAGAAAAATAATGGCCATAGAATCCGCTTTGATTTTAGAAATAATACTGCATCTCCATATAACAAAAATCATGTTTTTTCTACTTAAGATCATGATTCACCAATTGAAAATGTTTCTAATGATGTATTCTTGCAAGATCATCTTTCAGATCATAATCATCAGATTCCTTTACAAAGTAGACAACTTAAAGATTTTTTCCAGTTTGCGGGAGGTAAATCTGATTTCAAGTTCAAAATTGCTAAACCACCCAATATCAGAAATCTGTTCATGAGGGACATGTTCCCAGTTTTAAATTTCTGTGTTTTTGCATACCTTGATGATGTCACTATCTATTTCAAGAATTACCAAGAATACATACATTACCTGAAGAAAGCATACAGTAAGGAAAGGAGTGGAAATCAGATATTCAGAGAGGTACAGAGGGAGGATACTGGGCTGTTTAGAGATTCTTGCATGAATCCCTATGTCATGTCAGAGAGAGAAAATTTCCCAAATTTTTCTTTTCAGGAGTTAAGTGGGCCAAGGGTGAGAGGAGATCCTTACGAGGATAAGATGCTGAAATTCCGTCATTTCCAAGATTTTTGAGTTTGAAACACTTTCAGTCATTGTACATACCATTGTTTGAAATATTGAAAAAAATAGAAAAAGTCAAAAACAGTAAAAGATAGGAAAGTCAAAAACAGTAAAAAGCAGAAAAGAGGGCAAGTGAAGATAGAACAAAGGCCCCATGTTCCAAAAAATAGTCTTTCGGAAAGCGAGCAAGTCTAAATGCCGCTGCTGGTACTTCAATGTCTTGTTCGGCTATCTAGCCTAATCATAGCTGAGCATGTTTAAATTTATTTGCTGATAAGTTAGTGAGTGTCAAGATAGTCAACATTGTGTAAGATTGACTTATCACAGAGCTTAGATTAGGGAGAGATTCTGGTTCCACATGCTTAAAACAAAACCAAAGAGAGAAGCGAGGGATGAAAAACACATTGTACATCTTAGCCCCGCTTCTCTAGTTTCCTTTTATTGCAGAATAACATTTGTGTGCGGCTTGTCTTTTATGCCGCAAATGCATGACAAATCAGACTGCCTAATCTTGATTTGGTCATTTTTAAATTTCATGTTGTAGATTAGAGAATGAAATCCTGTCAAACTGCTTAATCTTGACAGTCGATCTAGTTTTAGGTAGAGAAATGAAGGAGTTCATCAGCTTAATCTGAACTCCCGGCAGATATAAGAGTAGAAATAGATAAGTTCATTTTGCAAAAAGAAAAATATGCATTGTCAAAAGGCTGCTAGTTCAAATGCGCCAAAGAGAAGAAAAAATGTTAGGAAAGATAGTGGGGTAGGTAGAAGTATCATTGATGTTAATCATGCTGTCAATTTTTCAGAAATAACATCAAGAGAAAGGTAAATTTTGCGCCAATGGATAAGGCACTGGTCTTCATAAGCCAAAAATCTGAATTCTGGACACCTCCTGACGAGGAGCTGCCCTCCCCAAATGGAGCCACTGTTAGCCATCAGTATTTTTTACATGTTAGTGATGACTATATCTTCAGCTGAGTTTTCTAGAAACTGATTTCCTTATGTCAATATGTCATCCAGAAAACCCTCCCAAAATTTTTTTCGCCTTTCTACCTATTCAGTCCACCCCTGGCAAAACCAAAACCTCCTTGTCACAATCCTATCTAACCTCAGCCTTATTGGTCTGCCCATCAGCTTTAAAAGGCAAATCCACATCTGTTTCAATAGCCTCCCCTATGTTAGGAAGTGGCGTTTTAGGACATTTCACCTGTGGCAATCATCAAAAAGCCAAAAAGCCTCCATCTGCAAAAAACTTGCCATGACTGATCCCTTACTTTGCAAATGAAATTAACAAGCAGCCCTAAGTCGCGCCACTCACACCCCCTAGATCTCAGCACTGCATAAAATCCAATCCCAAGCTGACTATTAGGTTTTTCACAGTGTTCTATGGTTCTACAAAGACAGGAAATATATTTCATCTCATGGAGTAAATGTTTGAGTTTACAATTAGAGGAACAACTGCTTCTAAATGTAACTTGAGCCTTTAGATATGTCTGCAAAACAGAAAGCTACTCATCTGGAATTCACAGCTCTTTCCAGCATGAAAATCACAGGAAAAAGGTCACCACTGTCTCAACAAACTGGTAAATTTTCAAGGCCCAGAACCTCCTTCATTTACAAGCAGAGGGTTAGGGCGCCTCCTTCATCCATAAGCAGAGGGCGCGGGCAAAGATTGACTTAGATGATTGCAAAGATCCAGGTTTGATTTGAACTGCAACAAATGAAACAGGGACTCCAAGTTTTATGAATATGACTGATGATCATAACGGGAATATAGTGGAAATTTGCTAGCTCAAAGGAAAGGGGAGTTTGGTCTGATAAAGGAGCTCATCTCAAACTTTCAAAATCATGTGAATTGATGAAATGAAGAAAGGCATGTCATTGGTGAAAATTCCAAAGCATAAGTACCCTGTCTATCCACAAGATCAAATAGAACAGATGATAACCAATGCCATTACACAGGCAGGAGAAAGCCCTTGGTTTTTCAAAAAGCACTGACCTTCATAGTCACAAAGGTTATTTGTCAAGTAATCAATCATGAGATGAACAAGCCAAATATCTCAATCACCCTTAGGACAGTGCAGGGAGACAGTATTACTCTGGCTAGAGTTTTTGCTGACACACAATGATGCTTGCAAATAGTGATGCCAAGATTGATGTTGTTCAAGTGGTTTACTTACCACCACATTCAGAGAAAGGCTGTGTCAAACATAGTGGTCAAAAAGCCTTCGGACACCTTACCTGATGAAGAGCCTCCTCCATGCATGAGTAGATGGCCAAAGCCATTACAAGTTGCTGAAGCTGATTGATTTGAAATACAATGGAAAGATACAAAGAAATTGAATAAAAGTCATTACACAGGTAATTATTACTATTTATGAGGCAAAGGTACTATTTTCCCTTTTCAAAGAACTGTCTGTCAGACAGTACATGTAGTGGAAAGGAGAAAATATTGAACATATTGTATGCTATTAATGCCAAAAGGAGCAGTTGATTTAAAAATAGTTAAAGACATTCCATGATCACCTGCCCAGAAATCTAAAGAAATCCCTTCTGAGTAAACAGAGAAGCCTAGTGTGAAAGGATGCAACCTAAAGAGTGCATTTACAGTCCAGAGAAAAACTTGTGAATCACCTGGAAGCAGCAATTATCCAATCCATCGGAAGAACACAGGCCATCTCATGTTGAATAAAACAACAATCGCCAAGGTTGGTCAAAGTGCTCTTTGACACATTCTGATTAATTTTCTTTGGATTATCACTGAGAAAGTAAAACAGTGGCCAAGGTTGAGCCATAGAATGCATGATGAACAGGTATACAATGCTATGAATAGACAAAGAGGTAGTTTGATAAATGGTCAGTCTTTGAGTTTGAGGCAAATGCATTTCTCCCACCATTCAAAAGACAGATATATCATGAGTAATGTACCTTCAAGCAGGAAGTTATTTGAGACAAAAAGGAGGCGCCTTTGAAATTAAGAAGCCATATGCAAATCCAAGTTGGGTCAGTGAACTTGGCACCTTTTGTGTTTAAAGATTGGAGAAAGCAGTCAAAGGACCGAAGATTGTCAAAACAGGTTTACAGAATCCTGTCCTATCAGCAACAAACCAATTTTCAGGTATCTCATTGGCAATTTTATAATGCAGTGACGGAAGTGATGAAGAATTTGTTGAGTTGCTTAGGTTCAAAGCCCGGGGGCAGAATCAATGATCGGATGTATATATTCAAATGACAAGCCCAAGGTTTAAACACTAAACAAAGTTAAAAATCAATGTTACTTTTAAAAGTTCGAATGACCGTTGGGATATTTGTTTGAAAATGGTATAAGGTTGAGATGTGAGAATGGCAATTCGTTTCAAAAAACTAGAATCAAAGCCCTTGCCTCCACAGCACCAAACAAGAAGAAACCGGGTCGAAATAGCACAGTAGCACGTTTGTTGCACTGCGCGACGTGCCTGGGTTCTGGCGCGACGTGCCTGGGCAGATTTTTGCAAAGAGCTCTTTGTCGGTGCGACGTGCCTGTACGTTGGCGCGACGTGCCTGTACAAGGCCGCCCGACCACACGACAGGCCGACCCGACAAGCTTTTCCGGCGCGACGGGTTTTCTCCAAAGGATGCCGCGCAAGTGCCCGAGGTCTTCAACGATTCTTCAGCCTTCCAAAACCGGTGTTTCACCAAAAATCAAGGTATTTTCGCATCATTCCCCTTCGACTTCAAAAATTTGCTGACTGAAATTCCAAAGGGAGGCACCTAAAGGGCAGAAGAAAACTGTTATGAAGAAACATAGTTTATATTTTTAAAACAAAGTTATTTTACATCCAAAGTAAGGGCTGAATGGTTATTCGAAGAACACATACAGAGAAAGACTGGGTTTGAGATTAAGGACAGCTTGTGTCATCTTCAAATAAATCAAATGGCAAAAGTTTTCCTGTAAAAGCAGTGTTTTGATTAAGAGGGGATTTTCGTTGCAGAAAACTCATATAATCTCTGTCAAAGAGCTTGACATCTTCTATAAAACTCTGTCATTATTATCTCTCAAACTCACAAGCAAAGAGTGTATTGTCTAAACCACTGTATACACTGATTTTACACCCAACCTAGGTCTGCTTCTTCTTTTTTACTACATTGTATCATTGTGAAGATTTGTTGACAGAGAGATTCTAAGGGTGAATAGGGCCATTTTTCTCAGGGCAGAGGTTTTTGATGGTTGAACTCTAACATCAGAGACAGGAGCATAGATGTATTGATAGATCTTTTGAACCCACAAGCAAGGGTGTGTTTCCTAAAAAGCATAGTGCACTGATATATCACCTAGCCTAGTTCTGCTTTTCTTTCACTGAATGGTGTCATTTTGAAGAACTGTTGTTGTGATATGTTTCGAGGGGAAGGTCATTTCTAAGGAACGGGGTTATCAAAACACTTATCGCAACAAGCCTTTTCTAGAGATCTGCCCCTATTTCACTGTATTTCACTACTGAAAGTTTGTTGACAGAGAGCTTCCAAAGATGACAGCACATTAAAAAGGCAGAGTTTGTTGATGAGAAGTTAAACATTGGAGGCAGGGGTATAGAGGTGTTGATGGATTATTTAAACTCACAAAGCAGAGAGTGTGTTCTCTAAACCACTGTTGCACTGATTTTTCACCCAAGCTAAGTCTGTTTCTTCCTTGCACTGTATTGTATCATTCTGAAGATTTGTTGACAGAGGGATTCTGAGGGTGAAACAGGGCCATTTTCTAGAAGGTAGGGTTGTTAGTGATTGGGCACTTGTTGATGATCAAGCTTACATTGAAGCCAGAGGTACAAAGATGGTGATTGACTTCTCAAAATTCATAAGTGAAAGGTGTTTTCCTTAACACTGTGGGCTAATTTTTCACCTAACCAAAAGGTCTCCTTTCTTTTCCACTGTGTGGTCTCTACAGAAATCTGTTGACAGAGGTATTTTTCAAGGTGAATGACCTGAAGAGCAGGGTTTTTATATTTGAGTTTTGTTTTGAAAACACAAATACCAGTGTAGGTTGGCCTCTAACAAATTCACAAGAGGGGTGATTGTTCAAAACTGTGCACAGGGAATCTACAAAGCAGTTATCCCATCTTTACACATGGTACCATTGTTAAAAAGTTTGCCTGGCTGAAGTGCATCCAGAGTTGGAGGGCTGTTTTTTAAAGAGTGCAGAGGTGGTTTATTTAAAGAAAAATTGTTGCATTTCATCAAAACCACATTGTCTAAGCTGTCCAAACAGTCTAGTAACTAGTTTCAATCCAGCAGAACATTTTTCATACAGTGAAGGCAGTTTGCCTCTTCCAAAGTTTGGTCAAAGTCAGAATGCCTCCAAAGCGAGATCACAAGAGCGGTCCACATAAGAGATATGAGCCTATCTCCATAGAAGAAATCAATGCTCACCCATCGGTGCTTTTCAATTTCCATGAAGTAGGCTGTCTTGATTTCTGCCAGAGGATAGAAGAAGTCAAGAGTTTTTCGCCACTTACACATTTGTGCGCTTTGAGATTCAAGGACAAACACTTCCAGTTAGCGGGTCTTGATTTCAAAATCTCACCAAGGTATGTATCCAAGGCTACCAAGATCCCGTATCATGGTGAAAAGTGGTTTAAACAAGCGCATCTTGATCTAGAGGATTATAAACCTTTCATCAAGCTTGAACATAGGGAAACCATCACTGCTATTTTCCCTTTTTCCTATCTTCTTGACAGTTATGCTCCGCTGATGAAAGCCATAATGAGATATTTCACTTGTGAAGGAAGGTTTAACCAAATTTATGCCTATCATGTCCGCTTGTTGATGCATTTTACCAGAAGCCGACAATTAAACCTTCCATACTTTTTGTCCAAAAGCATAGAGAAAATGGCAGCTACTGTCCAAAAGAAGGCTCCACCTCAGCAAATCCCTTCTCTCTTTCATCATTCCTTGATCGAGATTATCTTCTTACACCAGCTGGAGAAGAAAGGGGTTTCATGGGATTCATTCATTAGCCATGCAGATTTCGCCACTGTCCCTCCTGTTCATGTGTCTCCTACTCAGCCTGTCCATCACCCAGTGCCTTTATCTAGTAGGCCTACCCCTAAAAAACTCAAGATGACCATTGGGCAGCCAAGTGAACAGGGAGAAGGAGAGGGCAGTGAACCACAGGGAGAAAAAGAAGGCAGTGAGCAGCAGCAGCCAGATTTTGAGGGACAACAGCAGTTGGAGATTAGTGAGCAGCAGCAGCCAGAGTTTGAAGATCAGCAGCAGCTACAGGTTGATGAACAGCAGCAGACAGAAATTTAAGAGAAGCAGGTTGAGCAAACAATTGAAGCACCTTTTGATCCACAAGCTGGACAGGATGTTGAGGAAGGACAACAAGTTGAAGCTGCCTCCTTGACAGTGACCAAAAATGTTCCTAAAAAGAGGAAATTGCCCAAAAAGACAACTTCTAGCTTGCCAAGGAGAAAAAGCGCTAGATTGGCATTCAAAGGCAAAAGTAAAATTGGAGAAAGTGAAAAGCATGGAGGTGAATTAGCTATTATCCCTATCCAAAGTGATGATAGTGACAATGAGGCCCGCATCCTTGAAAACCTCCTCATTCACAAAGAAGAGCAAATTGAAGTGTTACAAGAAGATCTTCAAAGGGCGAGGAATTTCAATCATTTCTTGGAGGTTGAAAACAAACAAATGAAGTTTCATGTAGCTATCCATGAAGCAAGAGCAATCAAGTATAAGAAAGAGGCAGAAAAAGCACAAGTAAGAATTGAAGAGCTCATTGGCGAGTTTGATGATGAAGAGGAGGAAGACCAGCCTAGGCGGAAGAGGCCTAGAACCATCGGGCTTAGAAGAGCCTTGGAGAAACAGAGAGCAGAAGAACAAGCTCAATTCGAAGCCTTTCCTCTCACTACCCTCTTTGAGCAGGAAATTGAGGAAAACAAGGAAGCATGGCTTGAGAGAGCTAACCAGCATTTGGAATTAAAACTTGAGAGGGAAAATAGGGATCTTGAGCTACAGAGAAAGAGGACTCTTCACTTTCAGAAGCTAAATCAGTTTGCCAGGCGAAAATTGAAGGTAGCACAAGAAAAATTGAAGAAGTTGAAGGAGAGGCGCCTAGCACGGAAAGAAGCAAAAAGCACATCAGCCCTCGATATTTTGGCTTCAGCTTCAGAGCATGTTTCTATGGACCCTTGAGGGTCATGCATGCCAATTTTGGGCCTGTTTCGAAAACTTTTTGTTTTTTGGCATTTTTGGGGTTTTCGCCAAAAACTCATAAATACGCCATTTCAGTTTGATGAGTCGTCAAGGGAGGAGGGTGATACCAATGGATTCCATAATTTCATGAGCAGCTCTCCAGCGATTTTCAGGGCATTTGAAGATCATTCGCCCCCTCAAATTGGCAAAAAACAGCCTCATTTTGCACGTTCTGCCCGCCATATCAGCAGCCTGCTATTTTCTGGGTTTTTGCACACAGGTACAGTTTTGAGGGACTTTCAGAGATCAGATTGAGGTGATTCCACTTGCGTTGGAAAGAAGACACAGAGAGATTTCCAACGAGCCATCATGAGCCTCATTTCGCCACCGGGAAGGCTGCCATTTGCCTTCAACAAGTCAGGGGACCTTTTTCAGGCATAAATATGAAGTATTTTTGTAATTTTTGAACTCCAAAAATCTGCTTTTCCCAAATGTGCGTTAAGCTATTTTTATCATTGGGAAATCATGTAAAGTCAATATAATTTCCATTTTTAGCAGTTTTTTAGATATTTAGTGAGATATTTTGTGCCTTGGGCTTTGCAAAGCCTCAAGGACAAGTTTAGATATTTTGACTTGGCCAATGGGATAGCTAGTTGCTCCATGAGGTTTTCCTCCTTCTAGCCTATTTATCCCATGGTTCTCATTGTAAATCGGAGGCTGAACTTGAGAGAAGAATTAATGCATTGGTCATATGAGCTTTGAAGAATACACTTGAGTTATGATGTTTGGATTGCCTCTTGGATGCTTTTGAGAAATGTTGAAGGCTTGTTGATGGATTCCTTGACATGGTAGAATGGTATAGTGCTTCTTAATGTTGTTTTGTCTTCTAGTTTTCACTCATATTTCATTTTTCTTGCTGCTATAGATCGGTAAAGATTGATTTTGAGACATGCCCATGGAGGCACCTCAAAATTCCTGAATCTTCATAGCTTGATGTTTTCTTCTCCCTTAGTTATGCTAAAGAATTCTTAGCTGCTCTTTAGTAACCTAAGGTGTTGTTGCTAAGTTTTATTCATCAGTTCCATGTATGTTGAGTAGGATGTATGGTTTGCCCTACCTACCTACCAGCTGCCCATAGTTCTGTCCATAAAACTTTCTCTTTGACTGATTTGTTGATAATTTTGTTGAACCAAGGAGGCCTAGTTTCGATCTAGCCCTTTGCCTAAAACTATGAAAACTTATTTGTCCAAGTGCCCAATGACTTAGAGACTATGTTTAGGCGTTCCGGCATAGTTCATGAGTTGTTAGTTTGTCTCATGTGTTTTCCCCAAAGTCTAATAGCCTTTTCCCGAAGTTAGAGGGTCTTATACCTCTATGTATGGCTGGAATGTTTGATTTCTATGTATTGATTAGCTTATAGTTATTCCTAGCATGATCAATGGCTTGCTATTACATGTTTATGTCTGCTATTAACTAGTTTGCACTTGAAATCCCTTGTCTTTCACCAACTTATTGTTCATTTAATCCATTTTGCCTGGAGATCCCTTCTATTGTGAATCAAATCGGCCCTACAGCAGCTTTACATCATCGCCTCATTAGTTTCCTTGACCTGTTTGACCCCATAGCCCAATTTATCTACATCTTGTTATCCAGTTTATGTATTTGATCATTTTCATCCCTCACAAACTTAAAAAACCAAAAAACTAAAAACATACTTCATAACTAGCCTAATATCAGAACATCGCAAGTTATTGGCAGGCATCTTTTACACTTGCATAGAGAGCCCTCTACCGAGTCCGAGAAGACTAGGTCCTTGGGCTCCAAAGATTGGTTTGCAGTGTTACATCGTCATTTGGCTAACCAATTGGCCAAATCACGGACGCTAACATTTTGTATCTCCTTCATGGCTAGAATGATTTTGTCCCATATTTCTTTCTTGAATTTATTTGCATCACTTTATAGGTGCGGTTCAAACATGCTTCCTAACAAAACATTGACTGCTTTGGCATTGACTTCATATTTCTTCCTTTTTGCTGCATCAGTAGGAATACTTGCCGGATACTGATAACCTTCTTCCACGATTGCCCATACTTCTGCACCAAGACTTTGCAGATATGCTTTTGTTCGTATCTTCCAGAATAATAGATTATTTCCATTGAATAGAGGTGGCCGTATAGACATTATCCCTTCATGACTTCCCATGGCGACGGATCTCCTTCAAGCGATCAAGCTTCTGCAGAAGGACCTGCTCCGATACCAATTTTTGGGAAAAATACTGAGAGGGGGGGCTGAATCAGTATTTAGGGCATGCTCAAATATTTTTACTTTTTCATGCTCTAAAACCCATACACTACTTTACTTGATCAGACTCGCGTATATACGCGGATACCCTTCACAAAACTCGCGTATATGCAGAGATCTTAATATGAAATTAATTCATTACTTAGATCCTTGCATTTATTCATTCATCAGATGTTTATATAGCAACAGACATGTGCAGTAATAACAGAGTAAATCATCACACATAAGCATCACATATGAACACCAGGATTTTAGGTAGAAACCCAAGTCGGGAGAAAACCACTGCTGCCGTTGTCTCAGCCTTCAATATTTTATTATAAATAAAACATCTTACAACTATGTACTGGCGCAGACTCATACCAGTACGCAGGCACCCACCTGTGCTTGTTTACCAGCCTCTCCTGGAAGGGAGCTACGACCCCCTGCTCTCGTTTACTAGCCTCACCTGGAAGGGAGCAACGAGCCCCTGCTCTCATTTACCAGCCTCACCAGGAAGGGAGCTACAACCCCCTGACTGAAGGCTATAACCCTCAGCACCACCATGGACCACGTTTCATTAATTTTCACACTGGATCCAAAATCTTTCTTTAGAGGACAACTTGCAGGCCACTTTTCATCATATTTTCAGACTGGAACCACTCCATACATTTAAGCTCAATCATACATCAAAACAGATACTTATCAATTCAGACAACCCAGATCAGATAGCAGTAACACAACAGAACAGATCAGACATTCCATACTTGATCCTTCAGCAAACCCTAGTTTTCATACGCGCTTTCCTTTTACTGATCCGGCGTATATACGCTCCTTCATTCATATAAATCCGCGTATACCTTTAGAATTGATTTAGTGCCATACTAACCTTCGCTTATCAACCGTGCCTCATGCTTCCCACTTTATAAACTTGTGTATATATCTTAAACATTATAGAGGCGGAACTTCTTGAGGATCGGATATCCTATTACATCTACCCTTCATGAACCAGATGTTAGCCTCATCTGAGATCTAAACATTCCATGCACTTGAGATCTAGAAGATACAAATACATTTCAGATCTCAGATCTTCTTCATCATTTTCTTCATAGGTGCATCACAGATTCAGATCTATCATCAAACTGTTACCCTTTCCATTCAGACATACTTCAGAGTGAAGTATACATTCAAACCCAGACTCATGCACACTCCTTGCACAATGATTTTCATCTCCTTATATAGGTTTACCCTTTTTCAATACCATGAGCCCAAAACCACACTACTTCCGATGGTATTCCTGGACGGGGTCAAATCGACAACCCACCGCTCAATACAATGGGTCAATACCATGGTAGTAACCCCTGGTTTTACATATTTAGAGCGCATTTGACCATATGCGACTTGGAACGTTATTTCCCATGTGCATACGCTACTTCTATTAAGCAAACCCGCGTATGCCTTGAAACACACACTTTTCATCATTGTTCTAGCACATATTGAAATTCCTTGCATCATTACAACTGAGTTGCTCTGTAGACACATCATATCACATCAGATTTACATCATTACTAGGTCCATCAAGTCAAGAATAACCTCATCAAGTAGGTTTCCATCATCTTCATCAAGTGTTGCCATCGTCTTCATCGAAGTGGGTTGCCATCGGACAACACATTGCATCATATTTCAACAGGTTTGAACCCCAAGATATTGATAAGAGCATGCCATACTTAGGGGGAATGTCAGCTACAACTATGTCCATGACTAAACTCTTAGCAGGGATTTGGGATAAGTTAACACACAAATATTTGATTAAACCCAAACATTTGACTCTGCTTGAGTCAAAGGAATACAAGTCTTTGTATGGTTTAGTAATTTCTAAGCCTAAGCTTTCCATTACCACCTTGGGCATTAGATTGTGTGAAGCTCATGAATCTAACATGGCACTGTGTAAAATTTTCTTTTGTATGTTCAAGCTAACATAGAAGGGAGGGATAGCCCCTTCTTGGTATTTTCCTTCAACTTCTAGACCAAACAACAACTCAGGTTTGTCATCTGTCAAGTTCAAGGTGTCAATATCACCTCCGAAGTTCAAAGCTTTCAAAACTTGGTTTTTGTACACTTCTTGGGTTACTAGTTCAGCTAGGGGAATGGTAATTTTTATCTTAGCAATCTCTCCCTCAAGGCTGAAAGGAACAATTGACATTTTCATATTTACATCTATCTTTTAAATTGAATTCCTTTCAGCAATTTTGATTTGCTGAACCTTGTTTGGACTGGTAATTGGGATAGTTTTATTAGGACCACTAGCTGAAGTGCTAGGGGTACTCTGTTCAACATTTGGCTGGACACTTTTGTCTTTGTTTATG
This sequence comes from Pinus albicaulis, assembly GCA_034641835.2. Taxonomy (NCBI): domain Eukaryota; kingdom Viridiplantae; phylum Streptophyta; class Pinopsida; order Pinales; family Pinaceae; genus Pinus; species Pinus albicaulis. The sequence continues at coordinate 1,419,666,081 of CM076572.1, read as the reverse complement.
TCTGGTTTCTTGGTCAAAATGTTGGTTTTTTCTGCTGTCTTTCTGGGCTGAGTTTCTGTGTTTTTCTTGATAGTAGTATTAGTGTTCTTATCCTTTGAATTATCTATGTTCCCCTTGCTCCTAAGATCATATTGTTTATGCACCTCCATGATTGCATTTTCAAAACCCAGTCTATAGTCATCAGAATCTTCATAGGTGTTTGTATTTTGATCATAAGAGAAAAAACGTTGTTCTTCCTCAGTGAGGAAAACATCATCTCCACTGTCTGATCTAATTATGTTTACATGAGATTCTCTCAACCTTTCCAACTCCCTATCTTCCTCATATTGATCTACATAGTTCTGTTGGAAGGGAGGTCTAATCTGTTGGTTTCTTTCCTTTTTCTTATCTTGATTGTTTTCTCTTCTATAATTCTGATTTCTATTTCTGTTTTGGTTATTTTGAGGTTCTCTTGGTGGCACTCTCTCATTCAAATTGATCTTTTCAAGCATCCTCTCCATCACCTTCACTAGGTTGTCAATTTTCATGTCAGAAGTTGAGGTTGAGGGTAGTAGGTCATCTTTATAAGTTACCCTCTTCTCTAATCTCAACCTATTTCTTTTCTCAATTATGTTTGCTTCTATGCTCACAACTCCTTTCTGCATGTCTTCTAAGGTTAAGTAATCCCTCTCCCTTAACTGATAAGTCATTTCAGCATCAAGGCCTTCGGGATACCTTACTAAGGCCATGCCTTGAGGAGGTTTCATGTGAGGTGGAAGAGCATTGTAAATGCTATTGAACCTAGTGGAGTAATCATGAACACTCTCCCCTTGATTGCTCTTGAGGCTACTATATTCTGCTAGTATTTGGAGAGGATTCCTTTTGAGTTCCCATTTGTTGATGAATGTTTGATGCAAGGCAGGGAGATCATTTATGCTGTTAGGAGGTAAGTTTTTAAACCATTTCTTTACATCTCCTCCTAAACTTTGGGCGAAGATTCTCATCTTCACCGTTTCTTCTTCTATCTCCATGTAATCGAAAGAATCTTCCATCCTATCTACATGTTGTTGAGCTGTTGTAGACTCTTTTCCAGTGAAATGAGGAATTTTAGATTGGTAATCATTTGGTAGGGGAAGTAGAGGTTGTGGTAACACTAATGGGGCATACCATGTTGCCATGGCTGGAAATAAGAGTGGATTTACAAAAGTGAAAGTGGGCTAAAATGGAGTGTTTTGAACAGTGGTAGTATGATTTGGAGTGGAAGAAATACTTGGGTCAACAAATTGATTTTGAGCAGAATTGTTATGGAAAATACTAAAGTGATGAAGAAGCTGGGAATCAGGAGGAGTGGAAGGTGAGGCTTCTCTACTAAAGCTTTGGTGCAAATCTGCAATGTCAAGATCAGTTTGGTTTAAATCAACTTGAGATCTGGTTCTAAAGATGTTCTTTGTATGATGTAAATCAAAGTGTGAATCCTCTAAGACAACAAGGTTTTCAGGGACAGAATTTGTTCTTAAGAGGCTCCTATTAGCAGCTGATTTTCCAGAGTTAGAAGTCTACCACTGAATTCTCTCAGGATTGTCAACGATTAAAGGAGGATTTGGGTCTGGATGGGATCTAGTGTTGATCCTATGTGAAGCCAGACTATTTTTCAAAAAATGAGAGAGGTTGAGATTTTTAGGGACTGTTTCTGGAAGCTTCACCTCTCAGGATGTCTTATCTAGTATGGGACTAGGCTTCTAAACTTCTTCAAGGCTGGTTAACACAGTCCTAAAGAGATTTGGGAACCTAGATGAGTAATAGGCCTACTGGGGCTTAGTGGAGTCGCCAGGTGGAAAATTTTTAGCTTTTATGAAGGTAAAATATTGGATGGTCCCACCACCATGTTTATTACGAAGCCAAACTGAAATGTTTTGGGTTTTTCTGAGTTATTTCGGTCTTACAGGTTAAGAGAGTGTCCTAAATCTGATTTAACACTTAGCTAAGGTGTTTAATCATACAGAGTTCACTCTAATGGCTTGGTAACTGATTCCTTCAAGGTTTGATAAGGTTTCATGAGAATCCTAAGGGTTACTTAGTTTGTCACTGATTCACAAAGTCCTATCATGATTACCACTATGCTGGGTAGTCCTTGAAGAAGGTTACTTATGTTATACTGCATAGTGATTGTTTAATTTTTAAGATTTTACTCAGGTCCCACCGTGATCACCATTACGTTGGTGGAGATGAGGTGGCTGATAATCACTGTATAGTCTTTGAAAATAAGGGATTTCTGGAGTCCTAAGGGGTACTTAGATTGTCACTAACTCAGAAGTGTCCCACTGTGATCGCCATTATGTTGGTGTCCCGTGTTTTGATAGTTTGGCAAATTGAAAGACAAGGCAACATCAGAACCAATATTTAGAGTTGCAGGATCTAGTCCTCCTGTTCTCAGAGAGGGATCTCTCAAATGTTTGTTTGCAAAGGTTTATCTTGTGTGCTTTGAGTATTGGTTTTACACTAGTTATTAAGTGCAGGTGTTTGTTTATTTGTTTGGTTGAATTGATTCATCAGAACATGAAAGGTCTAGGAAAGATATATAGAAAGGAGAAACATCTAGTTCATTGGGCAATGGAGTCAAGAAGAGGTCATAACATACTCATCAATGGATATGGGATATCAAAGGGCAAATATAACTTGGCCATAGGATCCTTTGGTTTTTGGAATGAGATGGACATCAATGATTTGGAAAGAGAAGTTTAATTCTCAAACAAAGGGAATTTGAAAGCACAACTTGAACAATAAAGAGCTATTTGGTAGACAGGGCTAACCATAAATTCTACAAATCACACCTTTAAGCAAATAATGATTTCAAAACAACTTTTAAAATGAAATCTAAGATTAGGGGAACACCCTATTTCCTCAAAGATTTTATTTCAAATGACTTAGAAAACATAAAAGATTCACTGATAATTGCAGTCATAGAAGAGGGAAAACCTAACACATCTATGATCACAACTATAAAAGACCTTTAAGACAACCGTTTAAGCGAGGACAAAGGGAAATATCAGAGCATACCTCCTTGACTTATTGTAAATAGAAATACTTCAAAGAGAGACTTCAATAACAGTCTTTAAGTGGCAACAGACAAGCAGGGAAAACCATAAATCATGCTGAAACCAACTGTTGGAAATATTAAGGAAATAAACAAGCATGAGGACTAAAGAGAGAGATTAAAGACTCTAAAATACCTCAGCAGAAGAAAACATGAAATAGTGAAGGATGAACAGGTCTAAGGTGCTTACAGGAGTCATTTCTTAGCCTAAAACTTTCAACCTATTGTAGTAAGAAATCATGGAACAAAATGAAAACAGGGGAAAACATTAAATAGTTCAGAATACTTCACCAACAACCAAGCTCATGAATCCAATGATAGAGCCTTCACAGTAACAAGCATGCAACAACATCATCAGGAAATCCAAGACTTCAATTTCTTCTTCAACTTCAACAGACTATATATTATTTCAGAGAGTTCCAATATTACAACTAGTGATCAGCCAACCCCTCACTCATATTGTACAGTAGTATATATAGAAGAATGAGGAGGTGAGATCTGATAAAAGATCTCCAAATACAATTAATACAAACTTAATGGCTTCTTGGCCTTTGGGGGGCTCAATGAAGAAACTTACACAAGTGTCTTCTGTATTAAATGATATACATAAATATTCAAGCTTAGAGGGAGCTCTTTCTGACCTTTCAGGCTCTGTATGGTGTCAAAGTAACTCTGCTGATATTTTTTACATTAAGTTTATCTGTAGAGTTTATCCTTTGGCTGCGTTGCGAGGCAGACATCTGGTCTTGATCAATAACTTCGGCCTTTGATTGAATACTTTCAGGTACAGGTGGCATTTCAGTAGCTGGGAGGAATCAATTTGCCTCAGTTGTGGCGGTGGAGACTTTCTGTCTGATAAAACCATTTGATTTCTATTTGAATGTGTTTTAATTGGAAAAATTAGGCTGTTGATAATCAATGGTTGGCCGTAATCCTTATAAAATTGTTTAAATCTTCCATGCTAGCTCATTTCTATCTTCGACCCTGATACTCTTTGATTTGTGATTGACTTGCTGTGTTCATTCGTGTGCAGTGCTGTGCAGAGGTGAGAAGGCATCAATGCCTCACGAATTATTGATAAAATGTGGATTTAAAAACCCTGTGAATGATTTCCTCTGGTGAATCAAAGGCAGGAGGATCGTCACCCTCTGCCTTTAAATTTTCTTCAGACACAGCGCAAAAAACCATTAACCCTGCAAAATGCGAACAAAAATTATAAAATCCATGCATATATAGGTTTACTGCTTCAGAAGGCAGGTGGAGAGAGCATGGCCGTTGGATGGCATCATCCAACGGTCGAGATTGATTTAGAGGAGGTCAAAGGAGAGCGGAGGAGGAGATTAAATCGGGACCGTTGATCATGCAGAGATCAACGGTCGGGAGCGAGTGTGACTAAACAACATGAAGGGGTCACGTTATTTATAAAAATAAAATAAAAATGGAAAAAACGGTTTAAAACCTTTGTTTTGGGAAAAATGGTCGAAAATCAATGTCGAGAGTCGGGACGATCATGGGCCGTCGGATGAGAGCGGCCCTCGCGATCAACGATGGAGAGCAGGCATGCATGAACCTTAGAAACATGCCCAGACATCAAATTTGTTAATAAAACTATGTTGAACAAAGTCTCCGGGTCCGGAAATGCTGACTGGACGAGGAATCAGGGCTGTGGAAGGTGGGCCGTCGATCTGTAGATCATATCGATGCAGAGATCTGTTAAATATTGAGCCGGGTCCACGTTAACTGTCAGGCATCTTTGGTGAGCGATCGCCATTGGATGGGCGACCTCAGATCGGACGGTGGTTGTCACTATCGCGCCGGGTCCACGTCCGAACTTTAACGCGCGATAGATGGCAGTTTTGTGAACAGTGCCCAAGACACGTGTTGGCCAGCGTATGGAATCGCTGTCGATCGGGAAAAAACCGCCCGTGCTCAAAAGCGGTGCGATGAATACCGCATGGTTTTCACGGCGGTGAGTGGTTGGTGGGGACCACTGGGAGATGGATTCCGCACTGTCCGATCTTCATATTAGATCGACGGTGTAGAGTGATTTAAATTTCACACCGGTGGTAATTTATAAATATAAATAAAGCCAAAAAATAAATATAAACAAAGTTTTTAATATTTTTCGGGGCGGGATAAAAATATAATATGGTTAGGCGCCTGTCTACGGGGCTACAGGTTATATGGAAATCCATATGACTAGGGGGTTGTGGATGAAGGGCTAATAGGCATGGGGTAATGCAATAAGTGCTTAGAGGATCAGCGCTCAGTTCTGGCGCCTGGGTGTATGGAAGAAAGGGTTAAAGACTTAGCCCAAGGGGGCTTAAGTCTACAATACATAAAAATATGATTTTTTATGGATTTTGAATGATTTTCAAAGGTTTTGGGGATTTTTGATAAGGCTAAGAAAGGGTCTTAAGCTTTATCAAAGGGTTTTGATGAAGGGGAAAGGGGAAAAGACATGAAAAATGAGGGATTTTCATGGGAAATGGAGGGAGAAGATGAGGTCAGTTTTGGAAGGAGGGGGAAAAGGAAAAAGGTGCTTGCAGCAGTGTTCTTTCTTGGGAATCAGCACGATTTTAAGATGGGCACATCAGTGAAGATTTAAGACAGAGGCATGAGGCCTTTTGAGAGTCTTCAAGAGCCAACATTTTTTAGCAGTAAAATATGGTCATTTGAGACTCCAAAAATGATTTAGCCACCTTTTGGTATAACAAATTTTATAGGTGGCTAACATCATGCATTCATACCACATAGGGAGGGCATGCACTGTAGGTGGTAGGTGCCATGAGGGGCATTATCATCAGAGGTGAAGTTGCATGAGGATAGAGGGCATTGGTGGTTGTGCTTGCTTGACCACATATGGTCGAGGTGCCATAAGAATAAGAAAAGGAACCACCTTCGTGCACAGTTGAGAAAACACAAGGGATGCGCCAATGAGATGGGCACGTGTACACATAGTGGCTTTTTCAAATGGCACACCACATTTTAGCCATGCAAAGAATATACAAGGTAGTGACCAAGGAAGCACCACATGAATAGAAATGCACTCGGTGCAAATAATCTTTATTCAATTCTTCTTACCGCTACACCATATAGAAGAAATAAGTCTTGGGTAAAACAACGCATGGTCATCATATGCAAACCACATACACCAATAATTCTGTGACGTGAAAAAAGACTACAAAGGGGTCTAAACTAATAGCATTTGTTTGAATCACTCTTGCAATTAATTGAATATGCCTCTAGCATTATTATTCAATCATAAAGACATGTGACTTATGCTATTTGATTGCAGATAGAAGCTATTTATTTGCACGAAGAGATTGGGTTTTCCCAGCAAGCAAAGGGGGCCCTTTCAAAGCTTGAAAGAACATCACTATAGGCCCAATGACACATCTATCACTGATCCATTCACACAATGCTTGTACCAAGGAAAGGCATTGTTTTCTGCAAGGGCTGAGCTCCCCAAAATGAGAATACTAGAAGGAATGGCCCTAGGTCACAACTTCCCAGGTCACAACTAACCTCGGGTCGCAGATGACCTCAGGTCACAGGTCACAGATGACCCTAGGTCATAGGTCGCAGATGACCTCAGGGCACAAGTCGTAGATGATCCCAAGTCGGAGGTCGCAGATGACCTCAGGTCGTAGGTCGTAGATGACCCCAGGTTGTAGGTTGCAAATGACCCTAGATCGCAGGTCGCGAATGGCCCAAGTTGCAAGCCAGCCCAACAGTCGGGAAGACCAAGAGTCAAGGGAACTCAAGAGTCATCTCATCTTATATGTACAACTTCAGGAGATGATGAGAGGACTTTTGGCTCTACAATTGAAGCCAGGACGAGACAGTGAATCAATGCTTGAGAGCTAAAGGCACTCATCTCTTGGTATCAAGTATAGAGAGAGGGAACGAGGCTAGAGTTTTGGTGTCATGCATTGAGATGAATAGCCCATGTTCCACTACTGGGTTTTGACGAGCTGTAGTGGGTTCTGGCACTGATTCACATGTTTGCTTGTGGTGATAGTACTAGTTGTCTAATATTTCACTATGTTTGTGTGTGTGCTTTCATGCATGAAATTGTTTATGAACTAATTCACATTTGTTGCATGTACATTTTCTCTCAAATCAGTGTTCATTTGTTCCTTGCCATGTCAGTGATCTATTTTAAACTACTTTGTAATCAAATTATGGTGTATTTTCTTATATGTATTTCTGACTGGTTTTTCAACTCACCGACCCCACTCACGGCGTACCCTCTATTATTTTGATGCTTTGACTTGCATGTATATTTGTTTGTGGTTCATCAATCTTGGGTTGATTTTGCTTCATTTATTGGTCATTTCACCTTTGCCTCCACTTCATCATCTTCTCATCCGATAACCAAGGGTGGAAACACTTATGGTGGCAGCCGGACCCACATACCGGATGGGGATCTCATCCCAAATGGTGTGAGGTCTAATTGGGACCTTTTACTGAGGAGACCCCCTTGTTGTCGGTAGTACAATTTTGTCCGTCAACAGGTCCGCAACCATTTCTTGGTAGTCTAGGAACCAGAGGTCTATGGCACTCAACTCAACAAAAGTAGAATACATGGCTGCTAGTCAAGCAACATGTGAGGCGATATGGATGATAAAGATACTTGTTCGATTGTTTAGTTAGGAGATGAATCCAACTATGATCTTCTGTAATAATGAGAGTTGGATTAAGCTCTCTGAGAATCCTGTATTTAATATATAGATATTTTTTATCATCATTTATGGGACTGTGTGCAGAGGCATATAATGTTGCTACAATACATTCTGACAAAGGAACAAGATGTTGACATATTGATAAAGGCTTTTTCAAGAGGGAAGTTTGAATTCCATAGGTGCAAGATTGGGGTGGTGGATAATCCCTTTCTTGCTAAGAGCGAGTGTTGAAAAGTGTAGCAAGAAAGGCTCAATTTTCTTTTGCCTTAGTAAAATTGAGAAATTTGAAATTTCCACATCAACAAACAAATTTGAGGGCTTAATTGAGGTGACGTGGATTTTTCTCATCAATTATCTTGGTAAAGTTCGAGTTAATGAGTTGGAGTTCATTTTGCATGTGTTGATTGCTAATTTATAGCAATCTACTTTAGTTAGTTTTGTTTGTACTCAATTAAAATAGTTCTAACGATAAATAGAATTAGTGGAAGGTCAGTGGTGTATTGGGACAACAATATAACTCAGAGATCATCCAATTAACTAATCATGCAACCAAAATTAGCTCATTCATGCAAGGAATTCAAAATTCTCATCTATGGTGGAGATTCCAAGGTAGTGTAACATCAGTGTAAACTAGTTATGAGTGTACAAGTGTTGCATGAAATTAATGATTAGTCCTTCTTAATTGCACAAGAATTTTGGAGGAAGTTCCTAAAGAATAAGGGCCTAATTCGTCATGAATTTCACAAGAAAACAATAGCTTAGGTGGGAGTAGAAATTGACTAAGTCTGGTGTTGAGCCCCAAAGATGTCCTTCTCTTTCACCACATTCCACTTCATTTCCTTTGTTCCTTATCAATTACAGGCTTAAATGATCAATAGGATTAATTAAAGTTGCTTTAAGAATGTATATAATGACTAACTTGCTACACTTTTATGGTTCTGTTGTTGTAGTAATTTTTGACTAGATTTAGCTACATAATGCAGCCATTCTATAGCTAATTGCTGATTCTGCAGCTGTCTTCATGTTCACGCAGGTTCCAGGTGTCACCTCAAAGAAAAACGCATATGGGTGAATTCTAGACTTCATCCACATCATTCCTTGCTCCCTACAAAGTCTGAGCAGAATTCTATAGGTGGTTATGCACGTGGGAAACCAAAATTAAGAGATAGACTTCTAATAGGACAAGGACTATACAGAGGTCTTTAATCACAGTATGAGGCCTCCACCAGAGTTATAATTTGATTTTAGTTGGGAAGGACATTTATTCCTATTTTATATCAAGGGAAGTTATGTAATTTTCATATAAGAATGACTCAGGAGACCGAGAAATAGCTAGCTATATTTTGTTTTTGTTGCTAGATCTCAGAAGACCGTAATACTCTGTTTTTAAAGTACTTTTCCTTTAATGAAAGAAGCATCGTTTTATTGCAAGATCTAAGTCAATCTTCAGGAGATTCATATGCTAATCCAGTGGTAGAGGGCCCCTACTGCCCAAGAAGCTCTATGCATGTTGTTTAGATAAGTAACCGTAGCCTTGTTGCATTCTTAGCTTAAGCAATTTTTTGAACTTTGTGCTTTATACTCATTTGCTTTGGATGCTATAGTCAGTCTTATTCTTACAAGTTGTTCCAAAATATCACTAACAGTGAATGAGAGATAACTTTAGTATTTTAGGATTTAGTTGCATTTCTCTGAACTTTATGTTTTTGTGCTCAATTTACAGCTAGTCTTGTTCTTACGAACTCTTCCAAAATATCACTAACACTAGATGAGACATAGCTGTGGTTTTTTAGAGCTTATTTGCATTTTTTTGAACTTTATGTTTTTATGCTCATTCATGTCAATTGTTACAACCTGACTTGTTCTTACAAGTTGTTCCAAAATATCACTCATATTGAACGAGATAGGCTGTAGTATTTCAAAGATTAGTTGCATCTTAGTTTAACTGTAGAACTCCAGAGGTTAATGGTAATCTGGTTCAGTTTCTGTTCACTATATTTAAAGTTAGGCTAATTGCATTCTAGTTCAGTTGTGGTCACTATATTTCAGGCTTGATTGATTGCATTCTAGTTCAACACTAATCATTGTATTTCAAGTTTTATTAGTTATTAAATTAGACTTCACGGCCTTCATTATTTACAAACTATTCTTGTCCTTAATTTATATTAACACATCATCATATGGATAGGAATTAGTGATATCAGTTCAAGGCCTTGACTGTTCTGCAATTTCTTATAATTGTACAAATAGCCTTTTTCCCAAAACAATTCCAAAATATTTCTAACTTTCGAATGAGGCATAATAGTGAAAATTTAAGTTGCAGAATGGATTAATCTCAGTATCATAAGTTAATTTAGAGTAGAAATTCTTACTATGCTACAAACAATCTCTTCTAATTGTGTTCCAACAAATTCCTAACCATGGATGAGATTTTTGTGACATTGTAAGCTGTTGTTTACTTAGAAGAACCTCATTGCATTCAACTTATCCTTTTCTCAAGCTATTCCAACATATTTCTAATGAATGAATTGGATTGATTTCATGTTATGAGTTATTGTTAAAATGTTGCATTTTCTGTTCTCAAATGCCATACATAGTTTAGAATAGGTTTTTTTCTGTTTTAGTGTGACCAACAACTGTTCTTTTTCAACATTTAGTTCTTTTATTTCTTAACATAAAACCACAAAACCAAAAACATCATAAAAACACTAAAAAAAACATAGTGAGAAACAGATACCTAGGCACATATAGTGCACCTCACTTCATGATTTGCTGTACAGTTGACAGTTGAAATCTGAGTTAGGAACCTTCAAGCTGAGCAAACATTTAGTCTGAATTCAGAAGTGTAACTAGGTAACCTTGTTTCTTACCTCCCAAAAACAATGATATGCGTAGAGAAAGAGATTCAAGGGGTAGATTCATAAGAAGAAGAAGCTTGATTCCTAGAACACCACTTGTTTCACCAAAACCAAGAGCCAGAACACCTCCAACTCAAACCCACATTCCATCCTTTACTGATCCTAGACTTCTATAAGACTTAAGATCAGATATTCCATTAGAAAGACCTTCCACTTCATCCACTGAACCTGTCTTAGAAGAATATTCAAGGACCCCTTCTAGAGACACAAACTTTTCCACTTCCACAGAAGAATCAACTATGGTAGAAGAAGGGGGAGGAGGAGTCTTTAATGGAGAACACACACTATTTGGAGGGGGTACATGTAGAGGTAGAGGAGAAGGAGGTAGAGGTGCAGAAGGAGAAGGAGGCAGAGGAAGAGGTAGAAGAGAAATGGGAAGCTCTTTTGGGTTTCCTATAGTAGATGAAGAAACCAATACAACTATGAAAAAAATTTCACCCTCTGTCCTTCCAAACTTTTATGGACTTAAAAATGAAGATCCTTAAACCTTCCTATTTGAATTTGAAGTCCCATGTAGAACCTATGACTACTTACAAGATGCCCAAAAACTTAAACTGTTCCCTTCAACATTGAAAGGAGCAGCATTAAAATGGTTTATGAGTTTGATCAACAGTTCTATTAGGACATGGGAAGACATGAAACAAGAATTTCTAGAGAGGTATTTGGATTACTGTATGCTAGTCAACCATAAGGAGGAAGTGTTTAAAATGTTACAAAAAGAGGATGAAAATTTGGAGTATTTTTTGGAGAGGTTTAACTATAACATTAAGAGGGAAAAAATGGAAAACTTAGACCAAGATACTCTGAAAGCTCTCTTGTTGAAGAAAATTAGGGATGAATGGTTAGATTTCCTTAATATGATGGGAAAAGGGCATATATCTCAGCTCACATTACCTGAAATAGCTGAATTATGTATTAACCTTTCAAGAGGGAAATCTAAAATTGTAAAAGGACCAAGAGACCCTGCTCTTGCAAGGGCAAGTAAGTCTGCTTCTGGGACTGTAAGTAGGGCAGAAATAGGACATATGCTTGATGAATTCAAATCTGATATTTTAGGGAGTCTTAGTGAACAAATAGACACCATTAAGTTACAAAACAAGCAAAAAGCTGAATCTGATGCCTTAGCAATCTTTTGTCCCAAATGCAGAAAGAAGCATGCCCTGAGAGAGTGCCCTTTGGATGCAAAAGTTGTAGAGACTTGTGTAATTTATGCAGAAAAACATGAGACCAAGAGTTGTCCTTCACTTCCTGGTCTTAAAGCTGTCTTTCAAGAATAAACTCCTACAAATTCCACAGAATCTCTCAATTTTATCTCTAGAAGGCCTTGGCAAGGACCTCAAACACAAGGATTCCATGATCAGATGTATAATCAACCCCCACCAAATTGGAATTCTTGGCAGCAACCTTGGCCCCAATTTCAAAATCAATCACAAACTTGGGCACAAGGAGCACAAAATCCCTATGGAAGATACTCTCAGTATTACCAATATCCACCATCCTATCCACCATATCCACATTTCCCTCCTCAACAAAATTTTCAATAAAATCCTCAAAATCAACAACATCAAATTCAACCACTTCCATTACCATTTCCTCAGAAAACAAATTAGTTGCCTGCCCAACCCATACCAAACCCCAACAATAAAAATCCTCAGAACACATACATGATAGAAGGCCAATAGTTTCCTGTTGGCAATATGATGCAGAGTGTTGTCATTGATGGCAACCCACTGAATGAAGATGAAGACATGAGATTGTTGGCATGTGTTGTCCTTGATGGAAATACACCTGATGAATTTATTCTTGACTTGATGGACTTGGTAAATGATGTAAATCTGATGTGATATGATGTTTGTTGACAATATGATGTAGAGAGTTGTTCTTGAATGGCAACCCACCTGATAAAGATGATGGCAACTTACTTGATGAAGTTGTGCTTGATAGAATATGTCTTGATGAACCTGTTTAAAGATGAAAATATGATGTATCTACAGAGAGTACAGAAGGTAATGAAGAAAGGAATTCAATATGTGCTAGATCTATGATGAAAAGAGTATGTCTCAAGGCATACGTGGATTTGCCTAGGAGAAGTCACGTATGCACGCGGTAAAGTACGTGCCAAGTCGCGTATGGGCAAAAGCGCTCATAAAGTGCAAAACTAGGGGTAACCACCATGGTATTGACCCATTGTATTGGGTAATGATTTGCCTAATTGACCCCGTCCAGGAATACCATCGGATGTAATGTGGTTTTGGGCTCATGGTATTGTTTTGGCTCATGGTATTGAAAAAGGGGCTCATGGTATTAACAAAGGGAAAACCTATATAAGGAGAAGAAATTCATTGTGAAAATCATGAGTGTGGGTGCAAGATGTCTGAGCTTGAATGAATACTTCTCTGTAAAGGCTTGATGATAGATCTGAATCTATGATGCACCAATGAAGAAAATGATGAAGAAGGGGATCTAGATCTGAAATGTATTTGTATCTACTAGATCTGTTTATGGAGTGATTAGATCTATGATGAAGCGAACATCTGTCTGAAGTAAAGGGTTGAATCTGAACTGAATATCTGATCTGAAGAAGTATGCAGCTCTGTAATGGTTGAAGATCCATACGCTAGTTAGCCGCAGAGGAAGCGCATATATACGCGGCTTATCTGACGAAAAAGCGCGTATGCGCAGTGAAGTTTATGTGCAGATGTATACGCTGGTTTACGTGGATGGAAGCGCGTATATACGCGACATCAGAAAAAGAAAAGCGCGTATGCAAACTAGGGTTTGCTGAAGTATGGGGTATGAAATGTCTGATCTGGTCTGCTGTGTTTTAGCTATCTGTTGTTGATGTTTGACTGTGCTTAAATGTATGGAGAGGGTCCAGTCTGAAAATATAATGAAACGTGGCCTGCAAGTGGTGTCCTAAAGGAAGCTTTGGATCCAGTATGAAAATTGATGAAACGTGGTCCATAGAGGTGCTGAGGGTTGTAGCCTTCAGTCAGGGGGTTGTAGCTCCCTTCCAGGTGAGGCTGGTAAACGAGATCAGGGGGTCGTAGCTCCCTTCCAGGTGAGGCTGGTAAATGAGATCAGGGGGTCGTAGCTCCCTTCCAGGAGAGGCTGGTAAACGAGTCAGGGGGTTGGAGCTCCCTTCCAGGAGAGGCTGGTAAACGAGCGCAGGTGGGTGCCTACGTGCTGGTAGGAGTCTACACCAGCACATATGTTGTAAGATGTTTTCTCTATAATAAAATATTGAAGGCTGAGCAACTGCAGCAGTGGTTTTCTCCCGACTTGGGTTTCCACCTAAAAATCCTGGTGTTCATGTGTGATGCTTTGTGTGATGGTTTATTATGTTGTTACTGCACATGTTTTCTGTTAACTTAATATCAGATGATTGAATAGTGCAAAAGAACTAAGCTAATAATATCTGCATATTTAGATCTCTGCTAATACGCGAGTTGTATGAAGGATATCTGCGTATATACGTGAGTTTACTAAAGGAAAGTAGCGTATGGGTTTTGGAGAGTGAAAAAGTAAAAAGTTTTGAATATGCTGTAAATACTGATTCACCCCCCCCTCTCAGTATTTTTCCCAACATTTCCAACCTATTTAATTACTCCTTTAGACCTTAATGATGTTCAAATTAGGTCTGGAAGAATACTTGACAAGAGGAAATCTTCTGTAATCATACAAAAGCAAGACAATTCTGAGGAAGATTCTCTACGGGTAAATAAAAGTCTTGAAGAAGACACATCTTTTCAAGACCCAAATATTGAAAAATCAAAACAAAAAGAACCAATAATTTCAATTCCTATATTATAGAAGCCATCAACATCCACATCTACACCTCCCTTTCCAGAAATATTACAAATTGATAGGGGTGTAGAAAAACAAATTATGGTGCCTAATTATGATTTCCTAGATGAGCTGAGAAATGTTTGTATTAAGATCCCATTATTACAGGCTATCAAAGAAATTCCAATTTTAGAAAATACAATAAAGGAGTTGAGCATGAAGAAAACAAGAAAAATAATAAGAGAGACAAAGAAAATTCAACTGGAAGGAAAAATAGCAGATATTATGATGGGTAAGATTTCTATTCCAAAGTATCTAGACCCAGGAAATCCAGTTGTTAAAATTCACATCAATGGAATTGAGATCCAAAACACACTTATTGATTTAGGAGCAGCAATCAATATCATGAGTAGACAAATCATGGATAAACTGAAACTTCCTAATCTTCTTTTTAGACCCACATTATTACAATTAGCAGACAGATCTGTGATCAAACCTGATGGGGTAATAGAAGACATTCCAGTATCCCTAGATTCTTGGGAGTATCCTGTGGATTTTAAGATCTTAACTCCTAAGAATAATCTAGGAGGACATCCTATTATATTAGGAAGACCTTGGTTAGCTACAACTGATGCTTTCATTAGTTTTAGATCCAGTGATATGTACATCTCTGATCGTAGTTCAACCAAGAAATTTACCTTGTATCCTCAAGCAAAGACAATTACAGAATTAGATGATACTCAGTGGATTGAGGATGAAGAAGACTTACAACCTCTCTTCACAATTTCAGAAATTAGTGAAGACAACCAAATTTTGAATACCTTAGAAAACTTTGAATCCTCTTCGGAATACAAACATGAAAAATTTCAAGAAGAATCCAACATTGAGTTTTTATCATCAAGAAAAATGTCTTTTTATTCCATGGATAAATTTGGCAGCTCTACAATTGAGATATTTCCAGGCAAAACTTTAAACATAAACAAGAACCTAGAGAAATCTCAACAAGAAGAGCTAGTCAAGATCTTACAGAGACATTCTTTTGCATATGCATGGGAGTACACTAATATGAAAGGGATAAGCCCCAAGACTTGCACTCATCACATCTACATAGAGGAAAATTGTAAACCAATCAGACAACCTCAGAGACGGATGAATCCAAATCTTACGAAGATTGTTAAAGAAGAATTGCAGAAATTGTTAAATGTCAACTTTATCTATCCCATTTCAGATAGTCAGTGGGTTTCTCCTTTGGTAATTGTGCCAAATAAAAATGGTAAATGGAGGGTATGTATTGACTACCAGGAATTAAACAAAGCTACTCTTAAAGATCATTTTCCCCTACCCTTCATAGATCAGGTGTTAGATACATTAGCTGGCAAAAAGTACTTCTCATTTTTAGATGGGTTTAGTGGTTATAACCAAATTCAAGTAGCACTTGAAGATCAAGACAAAACCACATTTACCTGTCCTTGGGGTACCTATGCTTACCGAATATTGCCATTTGGACTATGCAATGCACCTGCAACATTTCAAAGGGCAGTACTAGGAATATTTTCAGATCTAATACATGATTGTGTAGAGGTATATATGGATGATTTCATAGTCTATGGAAACACATTTGAAGAAGCCTTAGCAAACTTGGAAAAAGTTTTAAAGAGATTTAAAGAAGCAAATATTTCACTAAGTCATGAGAAGTGTTTTATGATGTTTACTGAAGGAATTGTTTTGGGGCATCACATTTCAGGGGATGGGATTAGAGTTGATGAGTCAAAAGTTGAATTCATCTCTAACTTATCTATTCCAAGTTGTCAAAAAGATGTTAGAAGTTTTCTAGGATTTACAGGATATTATCGAAGGTTTATAGAAAACTTCACCAAGATAGCATCTCCAATTTTCAAATTACTTACCAAAGACTGTGAATTCAAGTGGAATCCTGATTGCCAGTTAGCCTTTGAGACCCTGAAAACAAAAATCTCTGAAGCACCTATTTTAAGGGGACCTAACTGGAAGTTACCTTTTCATATTTCAACAGATGCCTCGGATACAGCTCTAGGAGCAGTATTGGGACAAAAAGACCTGATTCCTTATGCCATCTACTACACCAGTAAAAATTTGACTCCTGCAGAGTTAAACTATACTGTAACTGAAAAAGAGTTTTTAGCTGTTGTTCATGCCATAAACAAATTCAGACACTATATAACAGGCTATGAAACTTTTGTTCACACAGATCACTCTGCAATTAGATATCTAATGAACAAATCAATTACTAATGGCAAAGTCATAAGATGGTTATTGCTTTTACAAGAATTCAACATTACCATTCTAGATAGGTCTGGAAAACAAAACACAGTAGCTGATTTCCTATCTAGACTCCAAAACATCAAAGACAATACCCCAGTTGAAGATCAATTCCCCGATGAATATCTTTTTGCAATTTCTACTCAAACTCCTTGGTTTGCTGACATTGCTAATTATTTAGTTTCAGGGAAATTTCCTTCAATAATGAATGCAAGAAACAAAAGAAAGATCATTTATGACGGTGCAAAATATTCATGGGTTGCTAATGAGTTATACAAAACAGGTCCAGATTTTATCATTAGGAGATGTGTTCGGGAAGATGAGATGCTTGAGATCCTCAAGGCATGTCATGATGAACCTTGTGGTAGACACTTTGCTGATAAAAGAACAGCTTATAAGATCCTTCATTTAGGATATTATTGGACATCCCTTTTTAAAGATGCTAAAGAGTATGTCAGAAGGTGTGAAAATTTCCAAAGGGTAGGGAAACCTTCTCCTTCAGGTGAGATGCCATTGCAGCCTCAAGTACATATTGAACCTTTTGAAAAATGGGCTTTAGATTTTGTAGGACCTATTAGTCCTCCATCAAGACAAAAGAAATATATATTAGTTTGCACTGATTATGTTACCAAATGGGTAGAGGCCAAGCCATTATTTTCTGCTACTGAAGCATCTGTAGTTAATTTTCTTTTTGAGGATATTTTTACTCGTTTTGGTGTCCCAAGGGAAATTGTTACAGATCAAGGAGCTCAATTCACATCAAGGCTAGTGGAACAAATGATGGAGAGGTACAAAATCAGACACAAAAAATCTACTCCCTATAATCCACAAGCAAATGGTCAAGTGGAATCTACTAATAAGGTCATTGAAGGAATCCTAACAAAGATTGTTCATTTACGTAGAAGAGATTGGGCATACAGGCTTCCTGAAGCCTTTTGGGCCTATAGAACTACATGGAGAAGCACAACAGGCCATACTCCTTATGAACTTGTTTATGGAAAACAAGTTTTGTTCCTCATAGAGTTCTAGATTCAAAATTTTAAAATGGCAGTTCAGCTAGGACTTGATCTAACAGAGGAAACAAAACATAGATTGGAGCAGATTAATGAATTGTATGAGATCAGACAGGATGCAGTCCAAAAAACAAGCATAGTCCAACAGAAAAGGACTAGATGGCATGATAAGTACATCAAGGAAAAGAAGTTCAAAGAAGGTGACTGGGCTCTCTTGTTTGATTCAATGTTCAAAGATTTTGAAGGTAAATTCCAAACACATTGGCTTGGGCCATATGAAATTATGAGAATTTATGACAATGGAGCAATAAAAATCAGGACAATAGACGAAGAGAAGGTCACTTTTCTTGTAAATGGTCATATATTGAAGCTATATCATAAACCACTTTCAAGAGAAGAATATGTCAAAAGATTCCAGGAAAACAGTGATGTGAAGTTAATGAAGAAGAATTTTTCTTCTTCATCAACTTAGTTGAATTTTCTGAATTCAAATGCATGAAAAAAAAAAGTATAAACATGAAAACTAATCACTAATTAGCATGTTTATACAGAAAAGATAGAGTGAAAATCAGAATCTTTCTGACACTTTAGCTTTTCCATTTTGTTCTTTTTCTACAAGCAGCTATTACAAAATCATAAGTGCAGATCCATTTTACATACCATATTCCACTCATAATCCATTTCACTCCATCCATCCATACTCCATTTCACTCCATCCATCTATACTTCATTCATTTCATTCCATGGTCCACCCCATTTCCATCTCAGAGTTTTAAGAGTGATCTCTTTTTGCAACTGAATAATACAAATCATAAATTGCAGGACACTTTTTATATTTCCTTCCACTTTACATTTATCATCCATTTCATTTCCATTACATTTCACTTCACTCATGTTCCATTACACCATATTTCATGATCCATTTTAACTCATTTCACACAACATTCCATTCATGCTTCAAACCATTCCATTTCATGTTTCAAAGTTCCTACAGGTACATTCTACAGCCAGTCAGATATTCTACAGCCAATCAGACATTCTGTAGCCAGCCAGACATTCTGCAGCCAGATATCCTGAAGACAACTATCTAGTGATCACCTGATCAACAACAAATTGATTCTGCACATCCATGACAACAAGCAAAATCAAAGGGATTATGAAGACTAAAGAATCAATGATTTTCAAAGGAGGACAGAGCATGTTAAAGCCACAAAAATTAAAGGAAAGGGAAAGGTAAAGTTATGAAATTATTATAATAACATACTATGAAAGTTTTAGTATAGTTAAGTCATGTATGATTCAAAAAGTTATTTTGGTTAGTCGTGTTGATCATGCCTATTAAACCTATCATAAAAAATTTGGACAAAATCCTTTCCATCTTGCCATATCTAATCATCATTTAAAACTTAACGGTTAAGTACTGAAGTGACCTATTCAGTCACGTCACTAGCCCGAAGCACTTAGTGATGATTTTGAATTTCTCATGAAATTTTTCCATGGTATTTTCTCCCATGATGATTCTCAAACTCATTAATCCGTGTAAATTAGCCTCACTACCTTTCACTCATTCTATAACCTTTTCATATCACCCTTCCGTAGCTAATTCCTACTGCATAAACAGAGAACAACACCTTTGGGGCAAAAACAACTCTTTAAAAACCATTTTCACAGTGATAGAAGAGCAGTAAATTGAAGGTTGAAAAGAGAAGCTATGGGTCTCATAGTGAGGTCTGAACCGGTCAGGACCAAATACTTAGAGGGTTACCCACAAATTAGAGAAATGCTACAGCAGGCTAGGTGGTTACAATTTTTGGAAAAATTTAATCGTTTTCATAAAGAGGTGACTAAAACATTTGCACGGTCCTTCAATGGAGCAGAGGTTGAAATACGAGATGTTAAATTCACTATTACAGAAGCTTTCATTGCAGAAGCAACGGAATTACCCAGGCAAGGAGAACGATGGTTCAAAAATATGGAATTTCATAATGAGGCATGGAGACAAATGCTTAAAACACCAGGTATGGATGTTTCAATTTTTAAAAAGGGTATTCCTAGCTCAGCACTGAAGAATAAATGGTGGAATTTGTTGCTGATTTTGCA
The DNA here is from genome assembly GCA_034641835.2 of Pinus albicaulis. Taxonomy (NCBI): domain Eukaryota; kingdom Viridiplantae; phylum Streptophyta; class Pinopsida; order Pinales; family Pinaceae; genus Pinus; species Pinus albicaulis. The sequence continues at coordinate 1,419,646,205 of CM076572.1, read as the reverse complement.
AAAAATTATAACTTGTGAGGGAAGGTTTGGTACCCTCTATGTTTATCATATTCGGTTAATGATGCATTTCTTAGATGAAGAAATCAATTTACCATTTTTCCTACTTCATAGTTTGAGGAGAATGGCCTCTAATGTTCAAAAGAGGGTTCAATTCCTAGAAACCACTTTGTACCACCACGGCCTAATTAAAATCTTAATTGAACATCATTTGAGAAAAATGGGAAACAATTGGGATGAGTTCCTAGTGAGGAATCACTTTGAAGAACCCAAGGAATCTCCACCTAAAGGAAAACTTACAAGAAGAAGCAGGAAAGAGAAAACTTCCAACTCTGTTGAGACTAAAACTGGTAAGACCATACAAGAGGATAGTGAGGAGATGATTTCTGAGAAATTGGCTGAAATTAGGAAGCAAATTAAAAATGAGAGGATAATAAGAAAGTATGCCAAGGAGAGAGGAGAAGGGCCATCTAAACCAAGAAGGAGCCACATACTTAGAGGTATATTGAAGAAAATAGGGGTTAGACAAACAAGAATTATAAACATTTAGGATGAAGAGACACCTATTGCTAGATCACCTGAGTACTAGTTTGATGAGGATCTTGATGAAGGAGCTCTAGAGATAGACCCAGCACAACAACAAATTTATGATTATGTTGAGACATTAGAGAAGAGAGTCTCAGAAAGTAGAGACAGAACTCCTAGCCCACCAGAATCTGCAATTGATATGCTAAGAAGAGATAAATATGAGTTAGAAGTACTCAATCGGCATATAAAGAATGAGAATGACATTTTAAGGGAGTAGGTTAAGCTGAAAAGTAATATGAATACAACTCTCTCTCTACAAATGGAGAAATTGTACAAAGCCAGTGACAAATTGAAGAAGAAAAACAAAAAGTTGAGCAGGGCACTTATAAATTTGAGATTCAAGTTAGTCATAAGGAAGCCTAGGAGGCCATTGACTATTAGGCAAAGAAGAAGAAGGAGCCTAGATGTTCTAGCAGAAGTCTCAGAATATATGATTTGATTGCATGAGGACATGCAAAAACTTTGCAGTGGGGGTATGTTGAGCCCCAAAGATGTCCTTCTCTTTCACCACATTCCACTTCATTTCCTTTGTTCCTTATCAATTACAGGCTTAAATGATCAATAGGATTAATTAAATTTGCTTTAAGAATGTATATAATGACTAAGTTGCTACACTTTTATGGTTCTATTGTTGTAGTAATTTTTGACTAGATTTAGCTACAGAATGCAGCCATTCTGTAGCTAATTACCGATTCCGCAGTTGTCTTCATGTTCACACAGGTTCCAGGTGTCACCTCAAAGAAAAATGCATATGGGTGAATTCCAGACTTCATCCACATCATTCCTTGCTCCCTACGAAGTCTGAGCAGAATTCTACAAGTGGTTATGCACGTGGGAAACCAAAACTAAGAGATAGACTTCTAATAGGACAAGGATTGTACAGATGTCTTTAATCACAGTACGAGGCCTCCACCAGAGTTCTAATTTGATTTTATTTGGGTAAGACATTTATTCCTATTTTATCTCAAGGGAAGTTATGTAATTTTCATATAAGAATGATTTGGGAGACCGAGAAACAGCTAGCTAGATTTTGTTTTTGTTGCTAGATCTTAGAAGACCGTAATACTCTATTTTTAAAGTACTTTTCCTTTAATGAAAGAAGCACTATTTTATTGCAAGATCTGAGACAATCTTGAGGATATTCGTATGCTAATCTGGTGGTAGAGGGCCCCTACTGCCCGAGAAGCTCTATGCACGTTGTTTAGATAAGTAACTGTCGCCTTGTTGCATTCTTAGCTTAAGCAATTTCTGAACTTTGTGCTTTATACTCATTTTCTTTGGATGCTACAGTCAGTATTATTCTTACAAGTTTTTCCAAAATATCACTAACAGTGAATAAGAGATAACTGTAGTATTTTAGGAGTTAGTTTCATTTCTCTGAACTTTATGTTGGCAATATGATGCAGAGTGTTGTCCTTGATGGCAACCTACTTGATGAAGTTGTCCTTGATGCTTGATATACTTGTTAATGATGTCAATCTGATGTATCTACAATCAGTACAGAAGTTGCAGAAGAAATAATCTCCAGTATGATCAAGAAGAATGTTAAACAAGGTATGTCACAAAGCATACGCGGGTTTGTTTAGGGGAAGTCGTGTATGCACACGGAAAAGATCGTTCCAAGTCGCGTATGCTCAATTGCGCTCTAAATGTGTAAAACCAGGGGTTACTACCATGGTATTGACCCATTGTATTGAGCGCTGGATTGTCTAATTGATCCTTCCCAAGAATACCATCGGAAGTGATGTGGTTTTGGCTCATGGTATTGACAAAGGATATCTCTATATAAGGAGAAGAAATTCATTGTGCAAGGTGTGTGCATGTGTTTGGGATTTAATGAATACTTCACTCTGAAGTTAATCTGTATGGTTGAACTCTGTTCTTAATTGATAGATCTAAATCTATGGTGCACCTATGAATATGATGAAGGTTAAAGACCTCTAGATCTAAAAAGATGAATCTCTAGGATGATCTGAAAAGAATTAATGAAAACCTGGCGCAAATCTGTTGAAGAACATGAAGAAATCTGGGTAATTTCATAGATCTGGTTTGTTGAGCAAAAATTATCTTTTATAGATCTATACGCAGGTTCAGTTCGTGAAAAGCGCGTGCATATGTGGATCTATTTAAAAAAAGGCGCGTATGGACAGTTAGGGTTATTCTGGTAAATGCACAGATGTATACGCGGGTTCGCTTCATGAAAAGCGCGTATATACGCGAGTCTGATTAAATAAAAGCATGTATGATATCTGATCTTACGGTAGCTCAAGGTTGAATGTGTTTCTGCATATTTATTCTGAAGTCTGGGTTATCTCTGATATTCTGGTTACAGTGGTTTCACTGTTCTGTTTGAAGCATTGGGAAAAGGTTGTTTAATGATAAGTAAAGGGTTGTGTTGGAGCTCTTTGATCTAGTTTGAAAATTGATGAAACGTGGTTTGCAGTGGACCTGAGGGTTTAAGCTATCAGTATGTATGTAGAAGCCTTCTTTCAGTAGAAGCTGCTGCTAATATCAGGGGGTAGTAGCTCCCTTCCATGAGAGGCTAGTAAATGAGAAGCAGTGGGTTGTAGCTCCCTTCCAGGAGAGGTTGGTAAACGAGAGAAGGTTGTAGCCTTCTGCAGGTGGGTGCCTGCGTGCTGGTATGAGTCTGCGCCAGTACATGGTTGTAAGAATTTTTCTTAATATAATAAATATTGAAGACTGAGACAACGGCAGCGGTGGTTTTCTCCCGAATTGGGTTTCCACCTAAAATCCTGGTGTTCATGTGTGTTGCTTATGTGTGATGATTATTTTGTTCTTTCTGCACCTGTTTACTGTTTTCTAAACATCTGAGGATTGAATAATACAATGATCTAAGTCAATAATTAATGCATAATTAGATCACTGGATATACGCGAGTTCTGTAAAGGATATCTGTGTATATACGCTAGTTGGCTTCAGGAAAGTAGCGTATGGGTTTTTAAAAGGAAGAAGAAAAAGTTTTATTGTCTGCACTAAACACTGATTCACCCCCCCCCCTCCTCTTAGTATTTTTCTCAACAATTGGTATTGGAGCAGGTCCTTCTGAAAAAGCTTAGCCGCTAGAAGGAAGATCAAGTAAGATGAGCAATCAAGATGGAACAGCATCTATCAAGCCTCCACTCTTTAATGGAAGCAATTTAATCTTCTGGAAAATAAGGATGAGATCCTATCTTCAGTCTATGGGAGCAGATGTATGGGCCATTGTTGAACAAGGATATCAATATCCAGCTGCAATACCAACAGATCCGACTGAAAAGAAGAATTATGAAATAAATGCAAAGGAAGTCAATGCTATAACGGGAAGTCTAACTGAATCAGAATTTGTCAAAGTTATGCAGCTGAATACAACAAAGGAGATTTGGGACAAAATCATTCTAAGTTATGAAGGTGATGCAAAGGTAAAAAGTGCAAAACTTCAAACTCTCAGAATTGAATATGAAAATTTAAAAATGCATCGTGATGAGAATATTGCTAGTTTCTTTTTACGTCTTGATGATGTTGTAAATCGTATGAGAAATCTGGGAGAAACAATCACGGAATCTACTTTGGTTGAGAAAATCTTAAGATCGCTAACGACAAAATTTGAATCAAAAGTCTCTGCTCTTGAAGAAAAACAGGATCTTCAAACTCTTACTGTGGTGCAACTTCATGGCATACTGACTGCATATGAAATGAGGAGAGGAGGACCATCTGAAGTCAAAGAAGCTATTTTTAAAGCTTCTACAAAAGGGAAAGAAGTTCAAAAAGTAGAAGATTCAGGATATATCTCTGAAGAAGATGAGGCAAACTTTGTGAGAAGACTCCAACTAGGAACCGGAAGATTCAAAGGTAAGCTTCCTTTCAAATGTTTTGATTGTGGAAGAGTTGGTCATTATGCGGCAAAGTGTCCTTATAAAGAAACATCTACTAAAGGGAAAGAAGTAACAAGAAGGAATAAGAACCGATCTAGCACTAAAAAAAGTTACTATACTAATGAAGACAGTGATGGGTTATCTGATAGTGAGGAAGAATGTGAACAAGATCTTAGACTTCTCATGGCATTTGAAAAAGATTCTAGAGAAGACAAGGATGCTTTTATGGACGCTCTAGATGACAATGATTTTCTTGATCAAAACAATCAACTCAAAATATGCTTGGAAGAAAGTAAAATAATCATAGAGACTCTGAAAAAGCAGAATGAAGAAGCAAAGAAACACAATGAGAAATTAGAATGTGAAGTAGTAAGTCTAAGAAAAGAACTTGAGTAAGTAAAGACTCTGAATCTTATATTTGCTAAAGGATCTGAAACCTTAGATGAAATTATCAAGGTACAACGTTTTCCTCTTATAAAGACAGGTCTTGGATATACCGGAGAATCTTCTCAGGCTTCAACACCAAATTATCTAAAAGCAGCTACAGCTAGTTTACTACATTCAGCCACTCAGCAAGGGAATAAAGAATCTTTACAGGTAAAGCATGCTCATCACAATTCAAGGAATACTAACAGGGATATCTTTCAAAGAAGCTACAACCAATAGGTAAATTCAAATAGAAGGTTTCATGATCGCATAAATTTCTACTTCAATGGAGAATGTTTCTCATGTCACAATTTTGGTCATAAAGCTGTTCAATGTGTTGCATATAAAACCATCATGACAAGAGAAGCAAGAAAGAAAAGGATGGATATTGAACCAAAGAAGAACACCTATAACAACTTTTCTCCTCTTCAAAATGAAGTTGAATGTGCTTATTGCAATAAATTTGGCCATGAATAATCTGAATGCAGGAACAAAATCCAGCCAAAACAACATTTTCCTTCAAGTTCCAAAGTATGGAAAAAGAAGGAATTACAGGTTGAAAATTGTGGGATAGCGTTATTTGTAGAAGGTGAAAATTGTGGGATAGCGTTATTTGCAGAAGGTGAAGAAAATCAATGGTACATTGATAGTGGATGCTCAAGACACATGACAGGTGACAAAAGCAAACTTCTTGCATATAATGCTCTAGAAAAGGAAAAGAAAGTTACATTTGGAAATGATACCCCTGTTGTAATTAAAGGAAAAGGGTCCGTGTTTTTAAAAGAAAAGGTGAAGGCTAATGATGTCATGTATGTGGATGGATTAAGGCATAACCTGTTAAGTGTAAGTCAAATGTGTGATCAAGGAATAGAAGTTGTCTTTAGTTCAAAAGAATGTGTGGTTCGTGATCTTGATACAGGTAAAACTATTATAAAAAGGAAAAGAACTCCAAGCAACCTGTATGTATTGAAGAACTGCAAAGAATCAATGGAGCAAATGCTTCAAAATTGGTACATGGCATGAAGGTGGGGCCTTTGAGCTACTCTCAAATCAACAAAATCAAAGCGACTTAAAGAAATTTGTTAAGTGGTCTTCCCAATATTACTCTACCGAGAAAGTATCGTGCAAATCTTGCCAATTTGGTAAGCAGACCAGAGTACAATTTAATGCCAAAGAAGGATCATCAAGTAAGCCTCTTGAACTCATTCATACTGACGTATGTGGACCTATGAGGAAACATTCACCACGTGGGGAAGAATATTATATATTATTTATTGATAATTACTCTAGAATGTGTTGGATCGGGTTGATTAAACACAAAGATGAAGCATTTGAAAATTTTCAGATCTTCAAATCATTGGTAGAAAATGAATTAGATCTAAAAATCAAGTGTCTTGGATCTGATCGAGGACGAGAATATACATCAAATGAATTCTTTGAATTTTGTGAACAACATGGCATAAAAAGACTGTTCTCTGTAGTAGGAAGTCCACAACAAAATGGCGTAGCAGAAAGAATGAATAGGACAATTCAACAAATGGCTAGAGCTATGCTTGATGATTTTGGAACTCCTGACATGTTCTGGGGAGAAGCAGCACATACAGCAGCAAACATTCTCAACAAGGCACATGTTCGAGTAAATAGTGACAAAACTCCATATGAACTACGGTATGGTAATTCTCCGTAAGCATTTTAGAGTTTTTGGAAGTGATATCAAAAATAATGATGAAAAGCTTGGCAAGTTTGAACCTAGATCAGATAAAGGGATACTTCTTGGCTACTCATCTACAAGCAGAGCATACAAATGTTACAATAAAAGGCTTCGAAAGATTGTTGAATGTATTGATGTTGTTATTGATGAGTCTCCTGCAGCCCCTAAAGAAGAAAAACAAACAACAGAAGAAGATGATGGTGAATTTTGTCCTTATACATCAAATAGAAATGATATAGACAGTGGATCCAATGAAGAACCTGAAGATGATTTATCTGAAAAGGCTCCATCCAGATATGTTCAAAATAATCATCCTGAATCTCAAATTTTGGGAGACAAGGAATCAGGTGTACAAACAAGGAGGACTCTTGTGGGATCTTCTAGCTATCTGGCACTTCTATCCACAATTGAACCACACAATGTCAATCAAGCTAGCAAAGATGAATGTTGGATTCAAGCCATGAATGAAGAGCTTGATCAAATTGAAAAGAATCACACTTTGGAATTGGTACCAAGACCTCATGACAAAAATGTCATTGGAACTAAATGGATATTCAAAAATAAGTTAAATGAGAATGGGGATGTTATAAGAAATAAAGCTAGACTTGTTTGCAAGGGGTATGCTCAACAAGAAGGTATAGACTTTGAAGAAACTTTTTCCCCTGTAGCTAGACTTGAAGCCATAAGAATGTTTCTTGCTTTTCCAAGCTTCCAACAAATCAAAGTTTATCAAATGGATGTTAAATCTACTTTTCTCAATGGTGATCTAGAAGAAGAAGTTTATATAGAACAACCAGAAGGATTCATTTTGGGAAATGATGAAAATCTTGTTTGTAGACTTAAAAAGGCTCTATATGGTCTCAAACAAGCTCCAAGGGCATGGTATTATCGTCTTGACAAATATCTTCATCAACAAGGATTTTCAAAGGGGTCTAATGATAGCAACTTATACACAAAAGTTGAAAATGATAAACTATTGATTGTGGTTGTATATGTTGATGATATCATTTTTGGGAGTAATGAAGAATCTATGAGTCAGAAATTTGCTTCTGTCATGCAGCAAGAATTTGAAATGTCCTTACTTGGAGAACTAACATTCTTTCTTGGCTTGCAAGTGCATCAAACTACAGATGATATATTCTTATCACAAGAAAAATATCTTAAGAAAATTCTGAAGAAGTATGGCATGGAAGAATGCAAACCTGTAAGTACACCAATGATAACCGGATGTAATCTCAGTTCTCATGATGATTCTCCCACGGTGAATCAACTAGAATACAGATCAATGATAGGAAGCCTACTTTATCTCACTGGGACTAGACCGGACATTATGAACGCAGTTGGGATTGTTGGATGATTCCAAGCTAATCCAAAAGAGTCTCAGCTTCAGGCTGTCAAAAGAATATTCAAATATCTACAAGGAACTCAAGACTTTGGACTATGGTATCCAAAGAATGCTTATCTTACTCTTCATGCTTACACTGATGCAGATTGGGCTGGAAATGTTGATGATCGGAAAAGCACTAGTGGTGGTGCATTCTATATGGGGCCCCGATTAGTATCTTGGTTCAGCAAGAAGCAAAATTCTATTGCTTTATCTACACCAGAAGCAGAATATGTGGCTGCCACGTCTTGTTGCACTCAACTCCTTTGGATGATGCAAACCTTACAATATTTTCAAATCAAAAGTACACCTCCTATCTCCATTATGTGTGATAATACTGTTATAGCATCATTTTTCACCCTCAGGTGAATCATGATTGTCTTTATGGCTTTGGGCACCCATTCCTACAGACTTGAACAAATTCACTAAAAAACAGTGTTAAAATTCCCATACGCGGGTATGCCCAGACTTTTCCGCGTGTATACGCGATTCCATATGTTCTTTTCCGCGTATGCCATTAAAACCATTAAAAAATATATAAATTCCCTATTTTCGGACTGGGTTGATGGTTACTCCAGTAGTTCAACCACCCCAATACGTGGCCAACTGTTTCCAACTGACTGAAACTACTTTGAGGGAGTATAAAAGCCCCTCATGTGCATGGCCTAAGGGAGAGAGAAATTTTATAGACATTATACTCTGTTGGAATCCCAGTTCAAGTCTGATTCCCCGTGCCTCCTGCACTTTCCCAGATTTATACAGGAAACCCTTGTTTCTTGGAGATGTTCATCCATTTATATGCCATCTCGACTGCACAAGTCTTGAAAGTTTCTTAGTGAGGCAAGGGCGGCACGAATCCGGACGACGGTCTGCTCGAAGATTGTGGAAGGATTTAGGTGATCTCTCCACTCTTTACTTCTGTACATGCTATTCATAATAGTGAAGAACCGTCTTGTTCCTGAACTTCTGTGTTAGTATCTATTTGTATATGTGGAAAGATTGATTATTAAGCAGTTATTATCATTTATATCATATTTCACATTGATTACACTAACGTTTAGGAGAAATATATGCTATACAACTAGGTTTCCGTGCACGTTCTTTCTTGTTTTGTAGGTTGAAGGAGGAAGGAAGGTTGCTGGGGGTTTGAACCCCACGGGATCTACATCGAACGTAGGACTACGGGTAAGTTCTGCTATCGTTGTTATCTAGTTTTTTGCATTCAAGTATGGTTGTGTGTGAGTCCTTCTGAATGGCATGCCTTGCTCTGTGGAGGTTTTGACCCAACAAACCTCTAGGGTGATTTTCCTCGAAATAGAACTGGCGACTCCGCTGGGGATTGCATTTTTGTGATTCCCCTGTTGGGTGGTTTCAGCTATTTGATAGGTTTCCAACATTTTTAAATTTTATTTCCAGTCCAGTTAACTCTTTCTCAGTCAGACTGAAGCTATGGTTCCTTATCCAGGCTTAATCTTTTTTATTTTTCATTATTTGCTTTTGCATACGCAGTTTTTCTATGCACAGTCACGTATACATGCTGTTTTTGTCAAAGGTGGTTGCGTATACGTGGGTTTCCTTTGCCACAGTCGCGTATGCGCGCCTCTTGCAAACTGTTAAAGCGCGTATGCCTGGGGGAAAATTTTGAAATTTTGGTTTTTAGCTTTTCTGGTCTTGTCTGCCTATGGTGACCTATTTCTACAGTGTTTTTTAATTTCTGGACTGTGTTTAAAGTGTTTATATGTCTATTTCTCTCTCCTTTGTGTGAAGACTCTCTTGGTTGGTGAAATTTTTGGTTGTTACGTTTGCAATTTTGGTTTGAGTACCAAGGTATTTTCTTGAAGATTCTTGGTTGTTCTACTTAATCGGAGCAGAGAGCTCCTGCTCATTTACTCTTTCCTTGTGTGTTGCTGCGCATTTTGATTTTTTACCTATTTGGTGCGTTTGGTTTCCTTGATGTTCAGTAGACTAGTTTTGTTGCAATTTTCGAAGAGTCTCTTTTTTTTTTTCTTTTTTTTTTATTCTTTGAAGTTTTTTATTGCAAGTTTATACTATTGTACTGAGTTGATTTATTGAGTTTCTTGTCTTCCTTTTTGCTCGTATAAAGCCCCACTGCGAGAGTGGCATGGTTGGCTTTGAGAATTTTGTTGAAGTTATACTTGAAATTCAGAGTTTTTTTGACTCAGTTACCGGATAGTTCAATCGGTCTTCTTGAAATCTCTTTTTTATAAACTAAAACTGGCATATAGGTTAGGGAAATCACTTTCCGTTGCATCTTGCATACTAGCCTTCATACTGATCACTTGCCATAGGGTCGATCCCATCAGGTCATGACTATTACACCCATTTCACTCGCCGATTATTTAATCATGACTTGATGGTAGAGCCTTCCTTTACATGGGCTTCTTAGTTAGTTCCTCGCTATCACTTGTTTCCCATGCTGCATTTTTTGTAGGCTCGGGAGTCCTCTTTAGTCCCTCCATGACTTATGTGTTGAAGCTTCATTCTTCTTCTTCCTCACTATCATTTTTCTGGCTATTACCCTAGAGGCTCCCTGGTGTTGTTGAGTTGTATTACTGCATTGCATATTGGCTACTTGTTTATCTTGGCCTTTAGCCGGCTTCATTTGGACTCAATGTTTAAGCCAACTTTTGACCTTGTCTATCTGTACAAGTTAACCATTGCATGCACTTAGCTATCGCGACTTGACACCCTTTTACCTATGGATGGAACATTCCTCTGAGTATCGCTTACCAGTTTCCGCCACCTTGCATTGAGCATAGGATCGTTCCAATCCCAGGAACTAGTGCATCTGTTTCTTGATACTCGTTCTATCCATTGTACCATAGCATTATTTTATTCCTTTTCAGGATTATTATATGAAAAAGACAAAAAAATCAAATGTAACAAAAAGAGCGGGAACGGGATGTATCTTCGTTGTTTTGATGGCAGTAAAGAGTTAGTTTGTCGCCCTTGAACAAAGCACATATACTTATATATATTTCCTACATTTGGGATGGTTTTAGTTTTGACCTAGGTTCAGCCTTTACCATGTTTCACTTGTTCGTTCTCCCCCGGTTGGTTATCTCTTCCAATCATATGGAGAGTTTGTTCTGCCTCCTGCATAACAGACTTATACAGTGTCACTTTTTTACTGCCATGGTCATCACGAGTCATGCTTTTGTTCAAGGGAAGTCTAACTAGAGTCGGCCATTCTGCGGTGTCTCTTGACTCATTATTCAGTCGGCCTTCCCGGTCTTGTCAGTATCTTGTTCTATCACATCAGATGTTTTGGTCTTCTGCTCATGCTGGTTTGAGAAGGTCTCCATTGACTTCTTGCTGGCAGGTTTGTCTCTTATCGACTACGACATATTGCTCTGAGAGCAAACCTAGAGACGCACCCTGGCCCTATTTCCATCATTGATAGGTGACCTTGTGCTCAACATTTGATCATCATTATGGGTCTTTGACTGAGTAGTTTCCCCTGTGTTCGACGTCAGAACACATTATCACACTTGGGATTCATGTAGTACCTTGATTTCCATTTGACCCTATCGGTGGATATCTCGGCTCTGTGTCAGCTTTCATTATTGGTTGGTTCAGAGGGTTTCTTCCGTGTGCTAGCTTCATCTTGTGCATGTCGGAAACGTACTTCGGTTTTGGTTCCATCACTCTAATTCGTCCGATTCCTTCCAAATCTTGGCCTGCGGGTTACACTTGCGCTGGACTGATGTGGGATGCCTTAATGCCTTCCTTCCAGCATATCTTTTCCCATCGACTCCGACTCATTGCTTTGGGAATAGGATCTAGAGTCCTTTTGTCAGTACCTTAGGGTTTGCAGTCATCAGTGGCAGACTCTTCGCTATCGACAGTGGGGATTCATCATTGCCTCCTGATTGGTAGATTCTCTCAAGTGTTCGACTTCAACTCATTTATTCGCGCTTGTTAGATTGTATTGGGGCACCTTGACACTCATTTTCATTATTGGTGGGTTGTCTCGCGTTGGTTAATGGTATACATCATTGACCGGTAATCCAACGATTTCTCACATGGTCGACTTCAGCTCATTTATTCCCATTGTGTAGAATTGTGCCATAGTGATCGGTGAAGACCTCGGGTTGCATCAGCATTTATCGGTTCACTTTTTACAGTCCATTCAGTTTCTGCCAGTGATGCCATTCACCCTTATATGTTGCAGTGTCAGTACAACAGCGTCCTATATGTTGGCTCCCGAGTTGCGTGATTGTACCGTTTGTTCCACCTCTTATGATTTGGTACTTGGAGATTCAGTTACTTATACGATTAGACATCCAGTTTCAGCATCATTGATCAGATTTCTATATATGTGATACTTGGACATTGATTCAGACTTGTACTTCCGGGCCATGCTCAGATGCTTCATTATGTACTTTCAGTTCAGCTATACTTGTATACATTTTGGATCTATTCTGTACTTTCCATATGATGTATTTTTGACTGAGCATGGGTATGCCCGCCTCAGCATGAGTTGACTCTCTGTTTTCTTTCATTGGTTTTTGGCAGGCTAAAATCTGGTGAAGTCCTCTCTTGTCCTTACGAAGTTCTTTCTATGTGCATAATACATTTTGGCCATCATGTACCCCTTCTGACCTCATATATTAGGGGGCATCTGTTATAGCATCATTTTTCACCCTCAGGTGAATCATGATTGTCTTTATGGCTTTGGGCACCCATTCCTACAGACTTGAACAAATTCACTAAAAAACAGTGTTAAAATTCCCATACGCGGGTATGCCCAGACTTTTCCGCATGTATACGCGAGTCCATATGTTCTTTTCCGCGTATGCCATTAAAACCATTAAAAAATATATAAATTCCCTATTTTCGGACTGGGTTGATGGTTACTCCAGTAGTTCAACCACCCCAGTATGTGGCCAATTGTTTCCAACTGACTGGAACTACTTTGACGGAGTATAAAAGCCCCTCATGTGCATGGCCTAAGGGAGAGAGAAATTTTATAGACATTATACTCTGTTGGAATCCCAGTTCAAGTCTGATTCCCCGTGCCTCCTGCACTTTCCCAGATTTATACATGAAACCATTGTTTCCTGGAGATGTTCATCCATTTATATGCCATCTCGAGTGCACAAGTCTTGAAAGTTTCTTAGCAAGGCAAGGGCGGGACGAATCCGGAAGATGGTCTACCCGAAGATCGTGGAAGGATTCAGGTGATCTCTCCACTCTTTACTTCTGTACATGCTATTCATAATAATGAAGAACCGTCTTGTTCCTGAACTTCTGTGTTAGTATCTATTTGTATATGTGGAAAGATTGATTATTAAGCAGTTATTATCGTTTATATCATATTTCACATTGATTACACTAACGTTTAGGAGAAATATATGCTGTACAACTAGGTTTCCGTGCACGTTATTTCTTGTTTTGCAGGTTGAAGGAGGAAGGAAGGTTGCTGGGGGTTTGAACCCCACGGGATCTACATCGAACGTAGGACTACGGGTAAGTTCTGCTATCGTTGTTATCTAGTTTTATGCATTCAAGTATGGTTGTGTGTGAGTCCTTCTGAATGACATGCCCTGCTCTGTGGAGGTTTTGACCCAACAAACCTCTAGGGTGATTTTCCCTGAAACACTACAAGTGCCATCAATATCTCAAAGAATCCTGTTATGCATTCGAAGACCAAGAACATTCCCATCAAGTATCACTTCTTACGTGAACAAGTGCTTGAAAAAAAGGTGAAGTTGGAGTATGTTCCCTCCAAAGAACAAGTTGCTGATATCTTTACCAAACCTCTGCCCAGGGAAGCGTTCAAATATCTAAGACAGAAGCTGGGAGTAGTCTCTGCCAGTCAGAAGAACAAATCTGCTTAAATTTAGAAGATTAAATTGGATACATGGTTTTTATGAAAGATAGTCGCGTATATACGCGAGTTTATCCACAGAAATCCGTGTATGGTTGGTTGCTGACAAATTTTGGTTGGGGTCAGCAGTTTTTAGCACAACTGCAGTACTTTTTGGTATCTCTGATGCCGTATGGTATCTCTGGTGATATTTCAGCTCTTATATTTTTGTTTCATTCTCTATTGGGTGAAGATGCCTTGATGATTTGCTATTGAAAGTGTTTAGGATGCACAAGCAAAGGGGGAGCTTTGGTCATATGGAAAGGATGCATTGGATGCACATCTTCAGGGGGAGAATTAGACTTGCTGAGTATAATGCATTATTGGCATTATGATGGTTCTAAAACATGATATTTCTTGAGGTCTTTTTGGTTGTGGTCATAAAAATTCATATATGTAATTTGATGAAAAGGTCATGATGAGACCTATGATGTAAAATTGTAATATTCAGTCATGTAAGGACTTGATCAAATGTGTAAACCCACTTGGTTGGGTACTTGAGTCTCATATGTAAATCCACTTGGTTGGATCCTTGATGTAAGTATGAGTCCTTGGTGATAGGAAGGTCATAGAGTCATGTACTTCATTGAAAATATGTTTGAACTTTTAGCATGAATTCAGGGGGAGCTTGGTAACTTCAGTGCACATTAGATCTACAACGCTCTTCTATCTACATGAGGAGAAAACAACCTTGTGTTGGCCTTGATCCACCCTTTGCCCTTGATGTCAAAGGGGGAGAGTGACATGGTGTTTGAGGAGAATATAATTATGCTTAATGTATCTATCTATTGTGATCAAAGTGTTTGAGGAGAATATAATTATTCTTAATGTATCTATATGTTGTGATCAAACACCATCGTGGTTGCCATCAAGTACAAAGGGGGGGATTGTTGGCAATATGATGTAGAGTGTTGTCCTTGATGCTTGATATACTTGTTAATGATGTCAATATGATGTATCTACAATCAGTACAGAAGTTGCAAAAGAAAGAATCTCCAGTATAAGCAAGAAGAATGTTAAACAAGGTATGTCACAAAGCATACGTGGGTTTGTTTAGGGGAAGTCGCGTATGCACGCGGAAAAGATCGTTCCAAGTCGAGTATGCTCAATTGTGCTCTAAATGTGTAAAACCAGGGGTTACTACCATGGTATTGACCCATTGTATTGAGCGCTGGATTGTCTAATTGATCTCGCCCAGGAATACCATCGGAAGTGATGTGGTTTTGGCTCATGGTATTGACAAAGGCTATCTCTATATAAGGAGAAGAAATTCATTGTGCAAGGTGTGTGCATGTGTCTGGGATTTAATGAATACTTCACTCTGAAGTTAATCTGTATGGTTGAACTCTGTTCTTAATTGATAGATCTGAATCTATGGTGCACCTATGAATATGATGAAGGTTCAAGACCTCTAGATCTGAAAAGATGAATCTCTAGGATGATCTGAAAATAATTAATGAAAAACTGGCGCAAATCTGTTGAAGAACTTGAAGAAATATGGGTAAGTTCATAGATCTGGTTTGTTGTGCAAAATTTATCTTTTATAAATCTATACGCAGGTTCAGTTCGTGAAAAGCGCATGCATACGCAGATATGTTTAAACAAAGGTGTGTATGGACAGTTAGGGTTATTCTGGTAAATGCACAGATGTATACGCGGGTTCGCTTCATGAAAAGTGCGTATATACGTGGGTTTGATTAAATAAAAGCGCGTATGATATCTGATCTTATGGTTGCTCAAGGTTGAATGTGTTTCTGCATATTTATTTTGAATTCTGGGTTATCTCTGATATTCTGGTTACAGTGGTTTCACTGTTCTGTTTGAAGCGTTGGGAAAAGGTTGTTTAATGATAAGTAAAGGGTTGTGTTGGAGCTATTCGATCTAGTTTTAAAATTGATAAAACGTGGTTTGCAGTGGACTTTAGGGTTTAAGCTATCAGTATGTATGCAGAAGCCTTCTGTCAGTAGAAGCTGGTGCTAATATTAGGGGGTAGTCGCTCCCTTCCAGGAGAGGCTGGTAAACGAGAAGCAGGGGGTTGTAGCTCCCTTCCAGGAGAGGCTGGTAAACAAGAGAAGGTTGTAGCCTTCTGCAGGTGGGTGCCTACGTGCTGGTATGAGTCTGCGCTAGTACATGGTTGTAAGAAGTTTTCTTAATATAATAAATATTGAAGACTGAGACAACGGTAGCGCTGGTTTTCTCCCAAATTGGGTTTCCACCTAAAATCCTGGTGTTCATGTGTGTTTCTTATGTGTGATGATTATTCTGTTCTTTCTGCACCTGTTTACTATTTTCTAAAAATCTGAGGATTGAATAATACAATGATCTAAGTCAAGAATTAATGCATAATTAGATCACTGGATATACGCGACTTCTGTAAAGGATATCCGCATATATATGCTAGTTGGCTTCAGGAAAGTAGCATATGGGTTTTTAAAAGGAAGAAGAAAAAGTTTTATTGTCTGCACTAAATACTGATTCACCCCCCCCCCCCCCCTCTCAGTATTTTTCCCACCACTTTATGTTTTTGTGCTCAATTTACAGCTAGTCTTGTTCTTACGAACTCTTCCAAAATATCACTAACACTAGATGAGACATAGCTGTGGTGTTTAAGAGCTTAGTTGCGTTTTGTTGAACTTTATGTTTTTATGCTCATTCATGTCAATTTTTACAGCCTGACTTGTTCTTACAAGTTTTTCCAAGATATCACTCATATTGAATGAGATAGGCTGTAGTATTTCAAAGATTAGTTGCATCTTAGTTTAACTGTAGAACTCCCGAGGTTAATGGTAATCTAGTTCAGTTTATGTTCACTGTATTTAAAGTTAGGCTAATTGCATTCTAGTTCAGTTGTGGTCACTGTATTTCAGGCTTGATTGATTGCATTCTAGTTCAACACTAATCATTGTATTTCAAGTTTTATTAGTTATTAAATTAGACTTCACGGCCTTCATTATTTACAAACTACTCTTGTCCTTAATTTCTATTAACACATCATCATATGGATAGGAATTAGTGATATCAGTTCAAGGCCTTGACTGTTCTGCAATTTATTATAATTGTACAAATAGCCTTTTTCCCAAAACTATTCCAAAAGATTTCTAACTTTCGAATGAGGCATAATAGTGAAAATTTAAGTTGCAGAATGGATTAATCTTAGTATCATAAGTTAATTTAGAGTAGAAATTCTTACTATGCTACAAACAATCTCTTCTAATTGTGTTCCAACAAATTCCTAACCATGGATGAGATTTTTGTGACATTGTAAGCTGTTGTTTACTTAGAAGAACCTCATTGCATTCAACTTATCCTTTTCTCAAGCTATTCCAACATATTTCTAATGAATGAATTGGGTTGAGTTCATGTTATGAGTTATTGTTAAAATGTTGCATTTTCTGTTCTCAAATGCCATACATAGTTTAGAATAGGTTTTGTTCTATTTTAGTGTGACCAACAACTACTCTTTACTAACATTTAGTTCTTTTTCCTCTTTAACACAAAACCACAAAAAAAAAAACATTGAAAAAACACTGAACACAACGAATTAAGAGACAGATACCTAGGCACATATAGTGCACTTCACTTCAACAGTTTACTAGCCCTGGTTGACAATTTATGACCTCGATTTAGGAACACTAAGTTGAGCAGACATCTGGGTCAAAGGTTCTCACTTGGTAGAGAGAAAAAGTATTCCCTTGCAGGTTCTCCTCAGAGTGAGCAAGGAAATTGTAATAAGTTTCTCTATCAATGATTAATGCAAACAAGGCTTAAGGGGTTTTTAGTAGTTTGTTTCCCTTAGATACATATGTGTTCTTGTGTATGTTATTGATGCATGTTTTCAACTATTTTTCTAAATTGTGAATTAATTTCTGTAGAGCAGTAGATTAGGATTGTGTCTCATGATTCAGAGATAGAGTCGAGAGAAACCTTGAATATTAATCCCAATTTATCCCTTGCACAAACTTAGAAATTGGTACAATTTTTGAGAAAGTATAAAGAGGCTATTGCATGGGAATATAAGGACCATCCAGGTTTATGTACTCATCACATTTATTTTAAAGAATGATTCCAGCTTGTCCGACATCCTCGAAGAAGAATGAATCTTGCCTTGGGGGATGTTATCAAGGAGGAGCTTCAAAAACACTTAAGAACAAATTTAATATTCCATATTTATGACAAAAAATGGGTATCTCCACTTATGGTTGTTCCCAAAAATAAAATCAACTAGATAAATTGTGTTGATTATAAGGAGCTTGACAAATCCAATGAAAAGGACCACTTTCCATTACCCTTGATTGACTAAGTCCTTGATACCTTGTCTGGTAAATTTGTTTTTCCTCATTTCTTGACAGGTTTAATGGCTATAATAAAATTCATATTGCTCCTGAGGATCAAGAGAAGACCACCATCACATGCCATTGGGATACATTTTCCTAAAGAGTCCTTCCTTTTGGACTCTGTAATGCACCAACAACCTTCTAACGCGTTGTGTTGGGAATCTTCTTTGATTTGGTTAATAATTGTTTGGAATATTTTATGGAATATTTTACGCCTTATGGTGATGACTTTTATGAAGCATTAAGCAGTATTCAAAACATGTTTGGGTTTTGTATATAGATCCATCTCTCTCTCAGCACTGGAAAGTGTTACATGATGATGAAGGAAGGAATCATACTTGGACACTATCTCTCTATTGTAGATATACAAGTAGTTCTGGAAAATCTTGGAGTGATTTTTAAAATACCTAATCCTAAGACACGAAGGGAGGTACATAACTTTTTAGGGCATGTAGGATATTATAGACATTTTATAGGAAATTTTTCTAATGTTTCTTGTCCATTGTTTTCCTTATTAAAAAAATATAGGGAATTTATATGGACTTGTTGATGGCCAAAAATGACTAAAATCAACAATGTGGGAGATCACCCAGTCAAGGTCCCAACTAGAGCCTTATCCATTTGAATTAGTGGTTCTAACTAGTTCAAATGGGTTAAGTTACCCTCAATCCCCCTGTTAATTTGTGATATTTCTAATTTCCATCAACAAGAAGAGTCAATCATGCCTACTCTCCTACAACGAACTTGCAAGAAATTAGTCCTTATGTTGATACAAGGTCTCAAGAAATACACTAATGAGGTTTCTCCCTCATAAAGATACTTCTAAAAATGAAATTAATTTATATAAATATAAATCTAAATGAAGGGAGGTTGGATAAATAAAACTACTCTAACTTGATACTTAGGAGATAGGTCCCAAATACTAAGTGCAAGGATTCAATAATAATGGGGATTAAACATGCGTTGTATGAAAAAAACCAAGTCGTTGAATTAGTTCTAACAACTGGTATTATAAGTACACAACATGCTCTACTTAGAGATTAAAATGTTAAAATACAAGTTATTAAAATTAAGAAATATTTCACATAATTCCAATGAAAATTAAATCAATTTTAAAATTACATTTTTTTTAGTAAATAATTACTCAAAATTTTTATTAAATACAAGAGAAAACTGAGAATCAATAGCAGATCTATGTAGCTACAAGATGAGATAGAAGATCAAATAAACACCAATTCTCATATTTAACAGAAGTGAAAAACATTGAATTATTGGAATAGATCGATGATGAAAAGAATAAGATTTTATTAACAAATAAAATTATTTTAAAATACAATCATTTAACCTGGATCTCTCATTCCGTTTTATGCAAAATCTCTCCAAAAATCCTCCAAATACATTCAAATCTATGAGTAGTGAAGAAAAATACAAGAGTGCATGATCTTCCTCTATGATAGAGTTTTAATATTAAGTAGAAAAACCCCCAAAAACTCAAATCTCTGTATTCCTCTTGTTATACAGGATTTACGATTGTGGACAAAAGTATCTCCCCTAGGTTGGTGGCTAACCTAGAACAACAGAGGGACAAAGAAAACAATGCTTTTCCATAAATTAAATAGACGACGAAGAGAGGCCTACCTGGAATCCTTCACATGCTTCACTCCTTCATCTTGGAAGCTCCAATTCAATTTTCAATTGCCAAAATTAGAACCTGCAAAGTTAGATAACACAATCCAATAAAATATGAGATCTGTGTAGTATAATCTATATACTCTATTCAATAGATCAACAAGGCATTGAAATAAGTGAAATAACTGCATCACATATAAGAAAACAATGAATTCTTTGCAGTAATATAAATGGAAGGAGATTACAACTATAAGTAGAAATTGATCTTGTAGAAGATCTCTTCCAAGTTGTTGAATTGTCCTTTCCTTGTCTCAATATGCACCTCCAATCACCCTAAATGCATGAGAGGATTACCACTCACTATAGCAGCATAAGAGAAAATTTACTCTCCAAAATCTAACCATGTACCACATAGAGGGTTGTAAATATATAAAGGAGCAAGGTAAGTTGGGACATCTTATCCAATTACCAATCGATGGTTTGAGATCCACCTTTGATGGAGGGATAAGATCAAAGGATAAGGGGTGAAAAAATAAATTTAGGGAAAAATAGGATTCTAATGTTTCATCCAAGATAAGTGGTTGAAACTACTTCTGGAAACTCATAGAAGGGGAAACTTCAGAAATCCTGATCATTCTCCCATATTTCTAGAACCAACGTAGATGCAAAGGGGAGAAACCTACTGGTGACCAAAATTAATCACAATGGAGAAACCTATAGGTGATCACACCCCAGTAGGCTTACAAGGAGCGTTGATCTAAAACTGACTCAGATGATGAAATTTATTAGGGCTCAAATTATAAAGGGTGAAAGGTGTTATCGCAAAATTGCACCTGATAGGCTACTAATCAGACAATCTCATGTAACTGTTTCAAACCAATATTTTGACTGAAGCTTAGCCTCTTCAGTCTGAGAGGGCTCTCTCAAAGGGTTAATGATATTGAATAAAGATGTATTTAGATGGATAACTCTACCTGGAAAACAACTTGCTTATGATAAGTGTAGGTTGAAAATAGTGTCAGTATGCAAACATTGGGTTTATGGAGTCAACACTTTCAGTGATTCAGTAGTGAGTTTACTTGAAATGGAAGCTGAGGCAGGTAAGAGTTCTTAGAAGTAGTACACACACACATTGAAACAAGAAAATACACAGTCAGTTCATCTATAAAGGAATTCAGAGCATTACATGAATGAATTTTGAGTATTATAGATAAAAACCACTGCAAATGATACACATAAAAGATATAGATAATATAGGAAGGCACTAAAAACTAAATCAGAATCTCAGGTTGGTCAAGAAACAAGTCTCTGTATTACTAAAACAATCAAATTACATAAAGTCGTAGTTTTGCCAAAAAATCTCCAACCCTTGAAAAATTCAACTCTATGCCCTTTAAAATACTTGTTACATCTTGAGATGATCTACCTCCTGGCTAGATTCATCAAATTTTTGCCTAATGACACCTTGCATAACCATAAAACATCTATTTAATGATAAAATGACAGTTATCCTACCTGACAGTCATTTTACTAATAGGACTCAAACTATTCATTATTACATTTAACAACTTTATCTTCTAAAGAAATTACATACTTGAAAAATATTATTTCACATGTTTGAATAGGGGTGATGGGACTCATCACTACATGCCCACTTAATTGACCTCCTCTAAAACTGGAAATAAAACCTTGTTTTTTAGGCAAACTGGTCTTCATCTTCAATGAATGCTTTGGCTGGTAGTTTATCCTCATTTCGTGGTCTTTAAGTGTTGAATAATTGTTTTCATGATCCTCTAACACTTGGATAGTACCCAGATATCCATAGATGCCCAAAAATATTCTTAAAAATCTCCCACACAGTATGCTACAAAAGTAAGACAATTTCGTAGCGTACTTTTGTAGCGCTGCAAAAATGTCATTTACCATAAATGTTTTTGATTATTTCCTTTGGTATGCTCTTCATCATCCTTAGACACATCTCCCATACAAATTTCACCTCTTGAAAGCTCCCAAATCAGGTTCAAAAATCAAGAAGAAAAGCTATAGGAGTTTTGTAGCATTTTGTTGTCCTTCAAGCCCAAGCATGCTACGAAACTGCTAAAAAGTGCTAAAATTCCATATTTTTGTGTAACTTAAAAAATAAACCTCATGAGTGCCAAAAATTTGTTTCTAACATGCCTTTAGCCTTAAAAACCATAAACCAACTCACCTTATCATCCTTGAGGCATTTCTTCCTCATTTAAGATGGGTTGGGCTATTTGCTCTTCAAGCACTGTCATTTTAAGGCCTTTTTTCTCTAACTCCTCATGAATTAGTTCAAGATGCTCCTAAAGGTCCTTGACCTAATATTTCAACTTTATATTGGTGGCTTTCAAATGTGTGTTCATCCTTCTGACATGTTTGACCTATTTCCTCACTAGAATGGTCCATTTGATAAGCTGTTGTGTATTATCCAAAGTCTTGGAAACAGTGTCAACCTACTCTTCCCAAATTGCCTTCATCTTTTGAAACTGAATCTTCTCTACATTATGTTTCCTTGCTTCTCTTTTCATAAAAAAAATTTCATGATTGGGAAATTTCAATTTTTCTTCAAGGAGTTGTAACTCTGTTTTTTCCATCACCTTTTCTTTTCCTTTCTTTGATTTGCTAATTGTATCTTTCTTTACAGGTGATGAAAGGTCCATGATATCTTGTGGTGGCTGGACTGTGTCAGTAGGTGGATGAACATCTTTATTTCTCTCTAATAGATTCCTAGCATGCCTTGTCATAGGATTTATTTCTTGGAACATAAAACCTTCATCTTCTCCCTCAAATTCTAATTTCTTTGCAGATTTAGCCTTTTTTAACTTCTTCCCACCTTCCTCTATGTCCTCAGCCTAGACTATAGGAGTTTCTTCTATGTTAATGGCATGTAATATATCTTCTAGATTTCATTTAGCTATTGCTCTGTCTTGTACAACCACTATTTTCTCTTCTAAGGCCAATGTTTGGCTCCTTGTCATCCTTTTCGTTCCTTGTTTACTCACAGCTTCTTTTTGTTTTGCAGGTTTGAAAAATTTTGACTTCTGTTTTGTAGGTGGGACATTTGGTATATCCAAAATTTTCAATTTATTTGTCTCCATCATAATTGGCTCACTTGATTCTACTCTTTCAGGTTCACTTGATTCTACTACCAATGGTTCACTCTGTTCTGCTGCTAATGGTGATGGAATTCTTCTAGGTTTAGGAGTTCTTGAAGGAGTAAGAGCATCTAACTCAAAACCAATAACAAAAAATAATGATGACCAATCTTTGCCTAACCTTTGGAGTTCATCTAAAACCAGCAGTTTCATTAAACCATGATGAAACAATGAAGTTTCACTCCCTTCAAATTTTTCTTGGACCTCTTCTGCCATTTTTTACAAAGTTCTATGTAAATAGAAAGGCACATCAAGGGAAAACTTACCAGTAAAGTGTAGAAGAAGCTTGAAATGATATGAGTAGACTTTGTGGTATCTCCCTTCACAACTAAAGTACTTTTGGATGACGAGAAAAATTTTTGAGCAGTTGTCCTTTATGCAGCTTCTTGGAATGGCATTGTTGAGATCCATTTCAATATTTTTAGGCTTCATAAATTCTTTGCGTTGTTCCATGTTAAACTTGAAACCATTGAACCACTTCTCCCATCCTCTTGGAATCCCTGTAGTAGCTGCATTAACCTCTGGTGTGATAGACAGATTGAGCATTCCCACTTTGGTGGTTGTTCCACTGAAATTCAAAGCAAACTCTTTGGAAATCTGTGTATGGCAGCCTTGTAATTTCTCACAAAACTGTAAGCAACCTGTCCTTCTGAAGGCTTCCATTATTGTTGGGTCTTCATTGATCAAATTCATATCTGCTAGTTCATATCTCAGGCATTGGCCACCCTTGTTTGTCCTTCTTTTTTCTGCCATGGTTACTGTTAGCCATCAGTATTTTTACATGTTAGTGATGACTATATCTACAGCTGATTTTTCTAGAAACTGATTTCCTTATGTCCATATGTCATCCAGAAAACCCTCCCAAAACTTTTTTCACCTTTCTACCTTTTCAGTTCGCCCATGTCGAAATCAAAAACCTCATATCACAATCCTATCTAGCTTCAGCCTTATTGGTCTGCCCATCAGCTTTAAAAGGCAAATCCACATCTGTTTCAAAAGTCTCCCCTATGTTAGGAAGTGGCATTTTAGAACATTTCACCTTTGGCAATCATCAAAAATCCAAAAAGCCTCCATCTGCAGCAGACCTACCATGACTGATCCCTTAATTTGCAAATGAAATTGACAAACAGCCTTAAGTCGCGCCACTCATATTCCTTAGGTCTCAGCACTGCATAAAGCCCAATCTCAAGCTGACTAGTAGGTTTTTCACAATGTTCTATGGTTTCTACAAAGGCAGGAAATGTAACTTCATCTTAGGAGGAAATGCTTGATCTACAGCTAGAGGAACAACTGCTTCTAAATGTATTGTGAGCCTGAGATGAAGCTGCAAAACAAAAGTCACTCATCAGGACCTTACAGCTCTTTCCAGCATGAAAATCACAGTAAGAAAGGGTCGCCACTGTCTCAGCAAAATGGTAAATTGTCAAGGCCCAGAACCTCCTTCATTGACAAGCAGAGGGTTAGGGCGCCTCCTTCATCCATAAGCAGAGGGCGCAGGCCAGTGTTGACTCAGAAGGTTGCAAAAGTCCAGGTTTGCCTTTACTAAAACAATGAAACAATATCTTCAGGTTTCATGAATGTAATGGATGATCATAACAGGAATGGAGCTTGAAATATGCTGGCTCAAAAGAAAGGAGAGTCTGATTTGATAAAAGAGATCATCTGAAAATTTCAAGTCAGGTAAATTGTTGAAACTTTAGAATGCCTGTCATCAGTAAACATTCCAAAGCATAAGTACCCTGTCTATCCACAAGATCAAATAGAACAGATGATAACCAATGCCATTACACAGGCAGGAGAAAGTTTTTGGTTTTTCAAGAAAGCACTGACCTTCATATTCACAAAGGTTATTTGTCAAGTAATCAATCATGAGATGAACAAGCCAAATATCTAAATCACTCTTAGGACAATGCAGGGAGACAATATTACTCTGGCTAAGGTTTTTGCTGACACACAATGATGCTTGCAAGTGAAGATGCTAAGACTGATGCTTTCCAAGTGGTTTACTTACCATCACCTTCAGAGAAAGGCTGTCTCGAACAGAATTGTTAAAAAACCTTCAAATACCTTACCCGATGAAAAGCCTCCTCCATATATGAGCAGATGGCCAAAGCTACTGCAGGTTGCTGAAACTGATTGATACAAGAAAGCAGTGGAAGGATACCAAAGACTGAATCAAGGTCATTACACAGATGAATGATAGTGCTGATAATGTAAAGGTATTGGTACTCCTATTTCAAAGAACTATCTGTCAGGCTATACCTACAGTAGGAAAGAGACAATATTGAATATATGTGTGCCACTGATACCAAAAAGAAGACTGTCTCCTTGAGGAAAAGGTCAAGCAACAAAACAATATCATATACCAAAGGTCCAAAGAAGCGCCTTTCAAGAAATGGTGTTTACAGCTTTCAAATGTTTTGGTGCATTATGAATAGCCCTTCCTTGCTAAAAATCGCCAAGAGAGGAAAACAGTGAACATAGTTCAGTTATGAAATGGTTATTTTGGCAAAAAGAGGTTAACACAATGATCAGAGCAAAATAATGACTATGTATCAAAGAGTCATGTTTTCATATTGCACAAGCTTGTCTTTTCAGATGGAGGAGGAAAGTGGTATTCAATCTTATGAATAGGCAGAAGAAGTTGGTTGTGATGAGTCACCACTGTTTATATGTTTTAAAAACAAACACAGTTGTCATCATTCCAAAGGGCAGACTTAGGACAAAGATACAGTATTAAATAAATAGTGGCAGGGATGTGGCATAGTGAGTTGTAAAGCAGAGAATTATGTTATAAAAAGAAACAGCTAGTAGAAGGCACTTACAGTCCAGAAGGAAACCTGTAAATCACCTAAGAACCGAGATTGTTAAACTAATTGCAAGGGCACCGGCGATCTCCTGTTAAGTGATAAAACAGCTTTCAAATGCCTTTGACAGATTTTGAATGACTTTTCTTTTGTTAACATTGTCACCTAAAGTGTCAAAACGGGGGACAGAGTCGAGGTTTTGAAATGTCTCTCTTATGAGAACAGGTATGTAACTTCATGAATAGGCAAAGAAAATTTGATGAACTATCACTGTTTAAAAAACAGCTTGATGCAAACACAGTTTTGTATCATTTAAGAAGGGCAGAGATATCATCAAGTCCAAATAGGACCGGCAAAGTTTAAATATTTGCAGTGATAAAGAAACTAAGAGCGCAAATAAAGACTTTAACTCTCAAAGCAAAGAAATGCCACTGTTTGAACGAAAAACTTCACTGTGTTCAAAGATAGCCATGGGGTATTTATTTTTGTATTTTAAATAAACAATGAAAGTAGCTGTTGAAGGAGTGTCAAAAGAATGAAATAGGGGAGTCTGAAGGTCATTGTCGAAATTCAAAGCCAACTTCCGCAGCTCCCAAGTATCACAACGTTTTTCAAGCAAATTGAAGTTTTCTGCACCGGTTAAGGCCGCGCGACGTGCCTGGGCAGCAATTTACAAAGGCTTCCTTCGTCGGCGCGACGTGCCTGTAGGTGGGCGCGACGTGCCTGTAGGAGGCCGCTCGACCACACGACAGGCCGACCCGACAAGTTTCTTTTGCGCGACGGGTTTTTCTCCAAAGGTTGCCGCGCCAGTGTTGGAGGGTTCCAGTGCATTTCAAGCTCCCTCCAAGGTATTTCTTCTCAAAAATTCAAAAGGTACTTCGCCCCTTGCCTCGAAAATCTCAAAAAACCCAATTTAAAATCTGTGTGTCGTGGTTTGAAGCTGTGCATTAGTGAAAGGGTTTTGACCATTTTGGAAAAAAGAAACTGTCCTCACAGTCCTCCACACATTGCCAAATTGTCAAAACAGCTAAGTGCACTCAGTGAGGGGGTCTTGACATTCTTGTTGTTTGAAAAAGAAAACTCATATAATCTCTGTCAAAAAGCTTGACATCTTCTATAAAACTCTGTCATTATCACCCCAAACCAATGTATTGGCATTCTTAGCATATATGTGGTGTTTTGCTTGATATGCAAACAGTGCAAAGAAGGCACACTTGCACAGGACAGAATTGCTGAAAGTTTGAAAGCCTCTTTCGAGCTAGGTGTTGGTTGATATCAAAGTTGTCAAAAACAGAGGTGTTGGTGTATCTCTCAAACTCACAAGCAAAGGGTGTATTGTCTAAACCACTGTCTGCGTTGATTTTCACCTAAACTAAGTCTGCTTTTTCATTGCACTACATTGTATCATTCTGAAGATTGTTGAACAGAGTTTTTCCAAAGGTACAGAGCCATTTTCTAAAGAGCAGAGTTGTTAGTGTTTGAAGTTAAGATTAAGACAGAGGTACAGGTATCATATTGATCTCTTAAACTCACAAGCAGAGAGTATGTTTCCTAAAAACCACTGTGCATTGGTTATACATCTAACTTGGGTCTGCCTTTACCGAAACCATATTGTATCATGTTGAAGATTTGTTAACAGGGTTTTTCTGAAGGTAAACAGAGCCACTTTCTAAAGGGCAGAGTTGTTGATGGTTGAAACTTTAAACATTAGAGGCAGAGGTATAGAGGTGTTGGTTGATCTTTTAACTTCACAAGAAAAGGTGTCCTTCACAAAGCACTGTGCACTGATTTTACAATCTAACTTGAGTCTGCCTTTCCTGGAAACCATATTGTATCATGTTCAAGACTTGTTGACAGAAATTTTCAAAAGTAAACAGCATAGTGAAAGACAGAGATTGAAGAGCAGCAGGTTGAGCAAACAATTGAAGCATCTTTTGAGCCACAAGCTGGACAGGATGTTGAGGAAGGACAGCAAGCTGAAGCTGCCTCCTTGACAGTGACCAAAACTGTTCCTAAAAAGAGGAAATTGCCCAAAAAGGCAACTTCTAGCTTGCCAAGGAGAAAAAGCGCTAGATTGGCCTTCAAAGGCAAAAGTGCAGTTGGAGAAAGTGCCAAGCATGGAGGTAAATCAGCTGTCATCCCTATCCCAAGCGATGACAGTGACAATGAGGCACGCATCCTTGAAAACCTCCTCATTCACAAAGAAGGGAAAATTGAGGTGTTACAAGAAGATCTTCAAAGGGCAAGGAATTTCAACCATTTCTTGGAGGTTGAAAACAAACAAATGAAGTATCATGCAGTCATTCATGAGGCAAGGGCGATCAAGTATAAAAAGGAGGCAGAAAAGGTGCAAGTAAGAATTGAAGAGCTCATTGGCGAATTTGATGATGAAGAGGAAGAGGACCAACCTAGGCGAAAGAGGCCTAGGACCATCGGGCTTAGAAAAGCCTTGGAGAAACAGAGAGCAGAAGAACAAGCTCAATTCGAAGCCTTTCCTCTCACTGCCCTCTTTGAGCAAGAAATTGAGGAAAACAAGGAAGCATGGCTTGAGAGGGCTAACCAACATTTGGAAACAAAGCTTGAGAAGGCAAACAGGGATCTTGAGCTACAGAGAAAAAGGACTCTTCACTTTCAGAAGCTAAATCAGTTTGCCAGGCGAAAATTGAAGGTAGCACAAGAAAAATTGAAGAAGTTGAAGGAGAGGCGCCTAGCACGGAAAGAAGCAAAAAGCACATCAGCCCTCGATATTTTGGCTTCAGCTTCGGAGCATGTCTCTATGGACCTTTGAGGGTCATGCATGCAAATTTTGGGCCTGTTTCGGAAACTTTTTGTTTTTTGACATTTTTGGGTTTTTCGCCAAAAACTCATAAATGCGCCATTTCAGTTTGATGAGTCGTCAAGGGAGGAGGATGATACCGATGGATTCCATAATTCCATGAGCAGGTCTCCAGCGATTTTCAGAGCATTTGAGGATCATTCGCCCCCTCAAATTGGCGAAAAACAGCCTCATTTTGCACATTCTGCCCGCCATATCAGCAGCCTGCTATTTTCTGGGTTTTTGCGCACAGGTATAGTTTTGAGGGACTTTCAGAGATCAGATTGAGATGATTCCACTTGCGCTGGAAAGCAGACACAGAAATATTTCCAACGAGCCATCATGAGCCTCATTTTGACATCGGGAAGGCTGCCATTTGCATCCAGCAAGTCAGGGGACCTTTTTCAGGCATAAATATGAAGTATTTTTGTAATTTTTGAACTCCAAAAATCTGCTTTTCCCAAATGTGCGTTAAGCTATTTTTATCATTGGGAAATCATGTAAAGTCAATATAATTTCCGTTTTTAGTAGTTTTTTAGATATTTGGTGGGATATTTTGTGCCTTGGGCTTTGCAAAGCCTCAAGGACAAGTTTAGATATTTTGACTTGGCCAATGGGATAGCTAGTTGCTCCATGAGGTTTTCCTCCCTCAAGCCTATTTATTCCATGGTTCTCATTGTAAATCGGAGGCTGAACTTGAGAGAAGAATTAATGCATTG
The DNA here is from genome assembly GCA_034641835.2 of Pinus albicaulis. Lineage (NCBI taxonomy): Eukaryota > Viridiplantae > Streptophyta > Pinopsida > Pinales > Pinaceae > Pinus > Pinus albicaulis. The sequence goes on along the minus strand of CM076572.1, from coordinate 1,419,616,851 downwards.
GTCATATGAGCTTTGAAGAATACACTTGAGTTATGATGTTTGGATTGCCTCTTGGATGCTTTTGAGGAATGTTGAAGGCTTGTTGATGGATTCCTCGACATGGTAGAATGGTATAGTGCTTCTTAATGTGTTTTGTCTTCTAGTTTTCACTCATATTTCATTTTTCTTGCTGCTATAGATCAGTAAAGATTGATTTTGAGACATGCCTATGGAGGCACCTCAAAATCCCTGAATCTTCATAGCTTGATGTTTTCTTCTCCCTTAGTTATGCTAAAGAATTCTTAGCTGCTCTTTAGTAACCTAAGGTATTGTTGCTAAGTTTTATTCATCAGTTCCATGTATGTTGAGTAGGATGTATGGTTTTCCCTACCTACCTATCAGCTACCCATAGTTCTGTCCATAAAACTTTCTCTTTGACTGATTTGTTAATCATTTTGTTGAACCAAGGAGGCCTAGTCCCGATCTAGCCCTTTGCCTAAAACTATGAAAACTTATTTGTCCAAGTGCCCAATGACTTAGAGGCTATGTTTAGGTGTTCCGGCATAGTTTATGAGTTGTTAGTTTGTCTCATGTGTTTTCCCCAAAGTCTGATAGCCTTTTCTCGAAGTTAGAGGGTCTTATACCTCTATGTATGGCTGGAATGTTCGATTTCTATGTATTGATTAGCTTATAGTTATTCCTAGCATGATCAATGGCTTGCTATTACATGTTTATGTCTGCTATTATCTAGTTTGCATTTGAAATCCCTTGTCTTTCACCAACTTATTGTCCATTTAATCCATTTTTCCCAGAGATCCCTTCTATTGTGAATCAAATCGGCCCTACAGCAGCTTTACATCATCACTTCATAGCTTCCTTGACCTGTTTTGACCCCATAGCCCAATTTATCTACATCTTGTTATCCAGTTTATGTATTTGATCAGTTTCATTCCTCACAAACTTAAAAACTAAAAAACCAAAAACACACTTCATAACTAGCCTAATATCAGAACATCGCAAGTAAACACACCAACATCTTCTACACATATAGAGAGAGCGCTCTCTGAGTCCAGGAAGGCTAGGTCCTTGGGCTCCAAAGCTTGGTTTGATGTTACATCGTCATTTGGCTAGCCAATCGACCAAATCACGGGACCCTAACAGTTACTTTAATGTCTTCACAGCCTCGCTTGATAGTTTGCAGCCTTGCTTGACAGTGCTCAATGTAAACCTTTGAAAACACCAGCCATACCTTTGGTTTAATGCAATAGCTCTCCAGAGCTCAATCTCACGCAAGAAGGAATGAGAAATGAGAAATGACTGAATTAGGAAATATTTTGAAGTTTTGATGTCTTCTCATGACCCAATGATGACTCCTACATACCAAAACCAATGATGATGACTTCAAACTTGACCATGTACTTTGATTTTATCCTTAATGACTCGAATGGAATCTATCTTTCCCTTTCCCAATGATATTCTGATACCTAACAGCTAACTTGATAAGACAGACATGAAACGACACTTTCGTAGCGTATCTAGTGTAAATTTGGTTGTTTTTTCTACGAAACTATCAACAATTTCATAGCGAAAAGTGACTTTTCTCAGTGTATTTTGCTACGAAACTGTGGTTTCTTGGCTAAAATGACATTTTCGGTAAGGAAAACTTGGGAATTGAAATTTGTCAGAATATAATGAGTGATGTGACATGAGGGGATTTAAAAATGAGTGGGTTTAGACCTTAGGGTAAACTTAAATAAGAAAAATTTAATATTTCCCTTGGCCAAGAATATAAAAAATGAATCCTACAACCCTATTGTTGACAAGGGGAAATAAGATGTTGATTGATCCCATTAGGAGGCTCACTGATTGGATGTGAAAAAATGGCCTATAGCGTGATTCCCCCTAAATCAAAAAGTCAAAGATGATTATTGATGATTGAAGTGATTTACTTTGTGACAAGTAAGGATCAAGGACAACCAACAAGCTTCATATGTTACAATACATTACATCGTAACATTTTTATTTACCGAGGGAGGCATACCCATACTCAGCTCATAAGATAACATAACATGTACACTGATTAAAAAGACGTGTCCACAAATGCAACTGGTGGACCCATGACTGGATGACTAACTATATGATCAAGAACATCATACATTATGATTTTTTTATAATTCCTGAAATCGCAGCCCGGATGGATGAAACTAGATCTATGGACTTCTATCTCGTTCACACAACCAACCAACATATGAGTCTTACCATGTGAATCAATGACTGGAGTCGAACATGGTAGACACCATCTAATTATTGGCCAATGATGTAAGTCGTTAACAGATGCGAGCGTAACCATCGATGATGTTAATGGATATCAAGGTACTACGGTACAATCTGTATGGTGTAAATGAATGAATTGATGTTGAACACCACACAAAAATTTTTGGTCGAAGGCCATTGATGTAAACTTGTTGCCGAGAGCGAGGAAACTTGCCATTGATGTATGCAAGAACCAAGGTACCAAAGGTGTGTTTCTATGTCAACTTCCTATATGATTTGCTAATGTTGACATGAAGCGACCCATCGAAGGAAGGCCTTGATGTAGCTCCCATCAACGACACAAAATGGGTATCATGATTGATACCGAATGATCAGAATGATGCTGATATGGAACTGGATCAGGAAAGGAAAACATGAAATGAAGGCTTAAGAGTATTGTAGTAGAGATCAACTAAATGAATTCTCTTGAACATTGGCGACACTAAATGGAGTTGGCAGCATTGACCCTGTTATCACAAAATTGCACCTGATAGGCTGCTAATCAGACAATCTCATGTAACTGTTTTAGACCAATCTTTTGACTGAAGCTTAGCCTTTTCAGTATGAGAGGTCTCTCTCAAAGTGTTAATGATATTGAATAAAGATGTATTTATATGGCTAACTCTACTTGGAAAACAACTTGCTTGTGATGGATATAGGTTTAAAGTAGTATCATTATGCAAATGTTGGGCTTATGGAGTCAACACTTTCAATGATTTAGTAGTAAGTTCATTTGACATGGAAGCAGAGGAAGGTAAGAGTTTTTAGCAGAAGTATACACACACACATGAAATAGGAAATCACACAGTCAATTCATCTATAAATGAAGTTAGAGAATTACATGAATGAATTCTGGGTATTAAAGATGAAAACCATTGCAAATGGTACACATAAAAACATAGATAAGATAGGCACTGTTATCACCAAAATCGTACTTGATTGGATATTGATCAGAAAACTTCAGTGTAACTGTTTCAAACCAATATTCTAATTGAATCTTAGCCTCTTCAATCTGAGAGGGCTCTCTCAAAGGGTTACTGATATTGAATAAAGATATAGATGGCTAACTCTATTTGGGAAACAAATTGATTATGATAAGTGTAGGTTGAAAATATTAGAGCTTACTACCATTGGGCTATGGAGTCAGTGACAGGGATCTCAATAACAAGGCTTTCCTTGTGAAAGCTGAGGCTTGTAAATATTTCAATGAAAGAGCAACACATGTAGGAAGTTTTCAATAGCTTGAGGTTCAAAGGAAATCAAAGCATGTGATACACGAATTCTGAGTAATGAGACATCAAGACATTGAAGGAAAAATATTAAAGAGATATACCATAGCTTAATACTTAAAGGAAGTCAAAGCATGAAAAATAATGATTTCTAAGTAATAAGCCTTAAGACATTGGAATAAAACATTTCAAAACATAGGACATAAACTCATTGAAATAGAATAAGAATCTCAGGTGAAGAAAAGTTGTGTTGTTACTCTATATAGCAGAAACTCCGAAATCTTTACAATCAAATAGTCTTCTGAGATAACATCTCCAACCCTTCATACATCAAAGTATTCACTACTTATAGGCATCTAGCCTTTACATCCAATCTTCCAAGTGGCTAGATCATTAAAATCTATTACTGACACGAAATATGACCACTAACTAGACATTTACAACTAGAAATTGACACCTTTCGAATTAGGAATTAGAGTCCTACTATGACTCAAACACCTACTTATTACGTCAACTACCTTATCTATAAAAATAGTTACATATTTGACAACTAATCCTTCACATTTCAAAATAGGCTGTGATATAATTGATCACTACATGACATCTTCATTAGCCTCCTCCAAATCTGGAAACAAACCCTATTTTTAAGGAAAACTGGTCCTTATCTTCAATAAATGGTTTGGCTGATGAGTTGTCTTCATCTCATGGTCTTCAAGTCTTGGATGAATGTTGACATATTCCTTTGACCCTTTGAAAGTATCTACTTGTCCAAAACTGCCCAAAAACCTGCTCATTAACCTTTAACACAACATGCTACGAAATTATGACAGTTTCATAGCATACAAAAAAAATGCCTTTTGCCATAATCCTTTCTGTTTCTTTCCTTTTATATGGTGTTCATCATCCTTAGACACATCTCCCACATCAATTTTACCTCTTGACAGCTACTAAAACTAGTTCAAAAAGGAAAAGGAACAACTACACTAGTTTCGTAGCGTTTTTTTGTCCTTCAAGCCTAAGCATGCTACGAAACTATTGAAAAGTGTTGAAATTCAAGATTTTTGTATAACTTGAAAAATAGATCATCCAACTGTAAAAACCTTGTTTCCAACATGCCATTACCCTTTAAAAACAAAGCTGTAGTTTTGCCAAAAAATCTCCAATCCTTGACAAATTCGACTCCTTTCCCTTTAATAGACTTGTTACATCATCATATGATCTTCCTCCTAGCTAGATTCATCGTCATTTTTCCTAATGACACCTTGCATAACCATAAAAAATCTATTTAATGAGAAATTGATAGTTACACTAATTGACAATCCTTTTCCTAATGGCACTCAAACTGTTCATTATTACATTTAACAACCTTATATATAAAAACAATTACATATTTTGAAAAATATGCTTTCACATGTTCGAATAGGGGTGATGGGACTCATCACTACATAACCCCTTAATTGACCTCCTCTAAAACTAGAAACAAAACCCTGTTTTTTAGGGAAACTAGTCTTCATCTTCAACGAATGCTTTGGCTGGTAGTTTGTCTTCATTTTGTGGTATTTTAGTGTTGGATAATTGTTTTCATGGTCCTTTAACACTTGGATAGTATCCAGTTGTCCAAATATGCCCAAAAACCTGCTTAAAAGACTCCAACATAGTACGCTACAAAAGTAAGATAGTTTCGTAGTGTACTTTCGTAGCGCTGCAAAAATGCCTTTTGTGATCATCCTTTTTCATTCTTTCTTTATTCATGATGTTCATTCTTCCTTAATACATCTCCATACAAATTTCACCTCTTGAAAGCTCCCAAAACTGGTTCAAAAATAAAAAATAAAGCTACAGTAGTTTCGTAGCATTTTGCTATTCTTCAAGCCTAGACACGCTACAAAACTGCTGAAAACAATCAAAATTCCAGAATTTTGTGTAGTTTCAAAAAAATATCTTCTAAGTGCCAAAACCTTGATTCTAACATGCCATTAGCCTTCATTATCATAAGCCAGCTCACACTATTATTCTTGAGGCATTTCTTCCTCATTTATGATGGGTTGAGCTATTGGCTCTTCAAGCACTGTCACTTTAGGCATTTTTTCTCCAACTCCTCATGAATTAGTTCAAGCTACTCCTGGAGGTCCTTAATCGGATCTTTCAACTTCCTGTTGGAGGCTTTCAAATGTATGTTCATCCTCGTGACATGTTTGGCCTCTTTCCTCAATGGAATGGTGTTTCGGGGAAAATCACCCTAGAGGTTTGTTGGGTCAAAACCTCCACAGATCAGGGCATGCCATTCAGAAGGACTCACACACAACCATACTTGAATGAAAAAAACTAGATAACAATGATAGCAGAACTCACCTGTAGTCCTACATTCGATGTAGATCCCGCGGGGTTCAAACCCCCAGCAACCTTTCTTCCTCCTTCAACCTGGAAAACAAGAAAGAACATGCATGGAAACCTAGTTGTACAACATATATTTCTCCTAAACGTTAGTGTAATCCATGTGAAACATGATATAAATGATAATAACTGCTTAATGATCAATCTTTCCACATATACAAATAGATATTAACACAGAAGTTCAGGAACAAGATGGTTCTTCATTATTATGAATAGCATGTACAGAAATAAAGAGTGGAGAGATCACCTGAATCCTTCCACGATCTTCGAGCAGACCATCGTCCGGATTCGTCCCGCCCTTGCCTCGCTAAGAAACTCTCAAGACTTGTGCACTCGAGATGGCATATAAATGGATGAACATCTCCAGAATTTAAATATTTTTTAATGGTTTTAATGGCATACACAGAAAAGTACATGTAGAATCGCGTATACACGTGGAAAAGTCTGGGCATACCCGCGTATGGGAATTTTAACACTGTTTTTAGTGAATTTGTTCAAGTCTGTAGGAATGGGTTCCCAAAGCCATAAAGACAATCATGAATCACCTGAGGGTGAAAAATGATGCTATAACAGATGCCCCCTAATATATGAGGTCAGAAGGGGTACATGATGGCCGAAATGTATTATGCACATAGAAAGAACTTTGCAAGGACAAGAGAGGACGTCACCAGATTTCAGCCTGCCAAAAACCAATGAAAGAAAATAGAGAGTCAACTCATACTGAGGTGGGCATACCCATGCTCAGTCAAAAATACATCATATGGAAAGTACAGAATAGATCCAAAATGTATACAAGTATAGCTGAACTGAAAGTACACAATGAATCATCTAAGCATGGCCCAGAAGTACAAGTCTGAATCAATGTCCAAGTATCACATATATAGAAAGCTGATCAATGATGCTGAAACTGGATGTCTGATCATATAAGTAGCTGAATCTCCAAGTACCAAATCATAAGAGGTGGAACAAACACTACAATCACGCAACTCAGGAGCCAACATATAGGATGCTGCTGTACTGACACTACAACATATAAGGGTGAACGACATCACTGGCAGAAACTGAATGGACTGTCAAAAGTGAACCGAGAAATGCTGATGCAACCCAAGGTCTTCACCGATCACTATGGCACAATTCTACACAATGGGAATAAATGAGCTGAAGTCAACCATGTGAGAAATCGTTGGATTACCGGTCAATAATGTATACCGTTAACCAACGCGAGACAACCCACCAATAATGAAAATGAGTGTCAAGGTGCCCCAGTACAATCTAACAAGTGCGAATGAATGAGTTGAAGTCGAACACTTGAAAGAATCTACCAATCAGGAGGAAATGATGAATCCCCACTGTCGATAGCGAAGAGTCTACCACTGATGACTGCAAACCCTAAGGTACTGACAAAAAGACTCTAGATCTTATTCCCAGAGCAATGAGTCGGAGTCGATGGGAAAAGATCTACTGGAAGGAAGGCATTAAGGCATCCCACATCAGTCCAGCGCGAGTGTAACCCGCAGGCCAAGATTTGGAAGGAATCGGACGAAGTAGAGTGACGGAACCAAAACTGAAGTACGTTTCCGACATGCACAAGATGAAGCTAGCGCACGGAAGAAACCCTATGAACCAACCAATAATGAAAGCTGACACAGAGGCGAGAAATCCACCGATAGGGTCAAATGGAAATCAAGGTACTGCACGAATCCCAAGTGTGATAATGAATGCTGACGTCGAACACAGGGGAAACCACTCAGTCAAAGACCCATAATGATGATCAAATGTTGAGCACAAGGTCACCTATCAATGATGGAAATAGGGCCAGGGTGCAGCTCTAGGTTTTCTCTCAGAGCAATGTGTCGTAGTCGATAAGAGACAAACCCGCCGGCAAGAAGTCAATGGGGACCTTCTCAAACCAGCACGAGCAAAAGACCAAAACATCTGATGTGATAGAACATGATACTGACAAGACCGGGAAGGCCGACTGAATAATGAGTCAAGAGACACCGCAGAATGGCCGACTCAGGTTAGACTTCCCTTGAACAAAAGCACGACTCGTGATGACCATGGCAATAAAAAGTGACACTGTATAAGTCTGTTATGCAGGAGGCAGAACAAACTCTCCATATGATTGGAAGAGATAACCAACCGGGGGAGGACTGACAAGTGAAACAAGGTAAAGGCTGAACCTAGGTCAAAACTAAAACCATCCCAAATGTAGGAAATATATATAAGTATATGTGCTTTGTTCAAGGGAGACAAACTGACTCTGTACTGCCATCAAACAACGAAGTTACATCCCATTCCTGCTCTTTTTGTTATATTTGATTTTTTTGTCTTTTTCATATAATAAGCCTGAAAAAGAATAAAAGAATGCTATGGTACAATGGATAGAACGAGTATCAAGAAACATATGCACTAGTTCCTGGGATTGGAACGATCCTATGCTCAATGCAAGGTGGCGGAAACTGGTAAGCGATACTCAGAGGAATGTTCCATCCATAGGTAAAAGGGTGTCAAGTCGCGATAGCTAAGTGCATGCAACGGTTAACTTGTACAGATAGACAAGGTCAAAATTTGGCTTAAACATTGAGTCCAAATGAAGCCGACTAAAGGCCATGATAAACAAGTAGCCAATATGCAATGCAGTAATACAACTCATCAACACCAGGGAGCCTCTAGGGTAATAGCCAGAAAAAATGATAGTGAGGAAGAAGAAGAATGAAGCTTCAACACATAAGTCATGGCGGGACTAAAGAGGACTCCCGAGCCTACATAAAACGCAGCATGGGCAACAAGTGATAGCGAGGAACTAACTAAGAAGCCCATGTAAAGGAAGGCTCTACCATCAAGTCATGATTAAATAATCGGCGAGTGAAATGGGTGTAATAGTCATGACTTGATGGGATCAACCCTATGGCAAGTGATCAGTATGGAGGCTAGTATGCAAGATGCAACGGAAAGTGATTTCCCTAACCTATATGCCAGTGAAGATCATATACCTGCCATGACAAGTCAGCAGTCATGGATCAAAAACCGGGAAAAATCTCAAATTCGTCAAAATGTACCTAAAAACATACCAAATTGGGCACTTCCAAGCATCCGAGTTATGCAGCTTAAGATAGATTGAAAAAATAAGCATAACAATTTTTTGCGAAAATTTTCAACTTTTTGGACATAAATAGACAAATTACCTCATATTTGGTTCATTGTTACACTGCTGATTTGGAAAAAAGTGCTCTGGAGTAAAAAACTTCTTTCGTCAAAACAGGAGCAACCGACTGTCAAATCGCACTGAATTTGTCAGGTAAGCTCATCAACCATCCTTGCTATTCATTTTGTCCGTTCATAAATTAAAATTTAGTAATTTTCACCATAGAATCTCTTGCTAAAAATCACGGGTTTGCACATACGCGGGTTGGTAATGATAAAGTTGCGTATACACGCGACTGTGCACAAATAAAGTCGCGTATGCGCAGGCCCAAATGAAAAATGCGTAGCTAATGAAGGAATTATTGAAATTTTACAGGATGACCATATCATGGAGAGAGCGTGAACACAGTGCAATTGATCAAGAAGTCATGCGAGATCGAGCATCACTAAATATTCTTCGGAATTGCGGATTGCTCAAGTTTTTCAAAATGCCAAATATGAAGAGTAATGTCTGGTTGCTCGAAATGCTTGTGAACTTTTGGGAACCGGAAGAAGACTGCTTCATTATAGATCAGATGCCTATACGCATCGAAGTGGAAGATATATATTTTATTACTGGACTCTCCTGGAGGGGGGAACCAGTAGACTTGCATGGGAAGCCCTTGGGAGGGCTAACCGTGGAAGATTACGTCCACGTTTACTGCGTAGAGGGTTCCAAGAAAGTGGGAACTCAAATTGCAATCAAATATTTAAGAGACTTGCACATAAAAATCCTCCTTTTTACCATTGGGAGAGTAGTAGGATCAGCTTCTCTTCACCAGGCATCCAGGACGCAAATGAGTATAGCAGTGGAATGCTTAACTCATTTATATGATTGGTGCATAGCTCTACTGATGAACATGAAGCAAAAATTGACTTCAATCCGAAAGGCAAAGACAAAACATTTTGGATACGGTACAATTTTGATGACATTCTTCTTCGAGAAGATTCCAGCGCTGAGACCCAGAGTGATCTCTACCATCAGCAGCCCAAGAGACCCAAGAATTGCCCGCTGGGCAGACATGATGAAGAGGTTGGGGGGAAGTGAAGTTCCCCAGACCACTTTGGATGATGAGTTCTTCCTTTGGTGGGGAGAACAAATCATCGCTGTGGACGACTATCCCTATGCCGGGATGGACTTTCGTGGAAATCCAGATCTTGTCCTTTCACCAGGCTCGGCATGGGGAACAGTCGGTAAGTTTGCAATTTTTTGACTTATATAATTTTTTAGATTTTTTCAAATATGTATGAAAAATTGAAAAAAGAAACATGTTTTTGATTGGATTCATAATGACTTGCAATTTAAAATGATCATGATACATATATTGGACCAGTTCAACTTGAGGGTTTCCCGCGACACAAGCATCGTTGAGGCGAAGCGGATACAGTGGATTCAGACAGGACCCTCCAGGATGTACAGAGGAACTTGGAGGGATTAACCCGCCAAGTACCTATGGCTGCAGTGGAAGATCTGCCGGAAGCCATCCAGAGACGGGTGGTAGGAGTGCCCTGAGACTGGGTACGGTTATTCCGCTGAGTTGCCACCGCGGTCGTGTTCTATAGGAACACAACTTCTGGGTAGGGACCTCAGGAGTAGATAGATATGATGTATCAAATGACTGTATATTATTTGAGACTGAACATGATCGGGCATAAGCCCAAATTTTGTATTACTTTATGGATCCAAATTTTGTAAATTTTTTGAACACTCTGATGATATATATACAGCGATGTTTGATGTGAAGCGATAAATGTATCAAAATGTATGATGTTTTTGATGATTAAATTTTATTGTATGGAATGATTAATATGCCAATCCAGTGCTTGATTAGCTAATGAGTCTGCCATCCAATTTTCAGCTCGAGGAATATGAATAAAAGTTAAAAATTGAAATGATCTCTGTAACAAACGTACCCTCAAGAACAACTGGAGTAAAAATGGATCTCGAACCCGATAAGTATTGTTCAACTGCAACACCACCAGCTGAGAGTCCAAGAAAACTACCAATGAATCAACACCCAAAGATATTGCCTTCGAGAGTAGATAAACAATTGCAGTGTATTCTGCTATGTTATTGGAAGAAGGACCAATGCAGACCCCTCTTGATACTAATAGCTGACCGGATGGATAATGAAGTACCCAAGCCGCGGAAGCTAAGTTCCGGGTGTGTCTACTAGCACCATCGGCGAAACCAAAATGACTCATGACAACCAACACAACCTGCCAAAGCAGATCAAAAAACATCATCAACGCATCAAAGATCGAAAATCAACCAGATATGTACAAAGAAAAACTACTATATACAAAAGCAACATGCCAGGCCGAAGCCTAGGCATAATACTTCTTCAAATAGAGCCCATTTCGGGGCTCCGGCAACTCGTTCCCTTCAAAATCAACCAAGGTATATGCTCCTTTCTTAAGGAATTTTTTAACGATGAAGGGGCCATACCACATAGACTTAAAATTTCCTGCCCCCAGGGCATCGTTTTCTTGGGCATAGACCAAAACAAGGTCACCTTCCGAAAAAATCCTAGGTTTGACCACCTTATCGTACTGAGCTTTAACTCGGTTTTTATGTGCTTTATTCATCGTGGCGGCATCCCGACGCTGCTCATCGAGATGTTCCAAATGAAGGAGCCGTTCTTCAAGACTAGAAGTGTCAGGAAGAAGTTCAACAACTAATTTAAGAGAAGGAATCTCACATTCAATGGGAAATACGGATTCCAACCCGTGCACTAGCTGAAATGGAGTAAAGCCAGTTGCAGTTTTCACTGACGTCCTGTATGCCCAAAGTGAAGGATATAGCATAATATGCCAGTTGGATCTAGCTTTATCGATCGTCCTTTGAAGAATTGTCTTCAAGGATTTATTCACGGCTTCCACTTGCCCATTGGCTTGAGGATAATACGGAGATGAATGCTCCTGCCGGAAACCCAATTTCAGAGCCAACTCAGCCATCATGCTATTCTGAAAATGACTGCCATGATCAGTGACCATCTCTCTAGGAATACCAAAACGAGCAATAACCTGGTTGAAAAGAAAAAGAGCTGCAGTCTCACCATCATTCCCAAAAGTAGGCATAGCCTTGACCCACTTCGTAAAGTAGTCTACTGCTACAATAATGTACTTGTGACCTTTAGTCGAAGGCGGGTTACAAGTAGTATAATCAATACCCCACTTTGTAAAGGGACCGATAGTAATGACTGGAAAAAGCGGAGCTGGATGAGCGCGCATTTTTCGAGTATAAACTTGACACAGATGACACTTTTTGACCGACTCCATACAATCTTTGAAAATCGAAGGCCAAAATTACCCAGCACACAAGATCTTTTGGGCTGTAGCAAGCCCAGATAAATGACAGCCACAAGCTCCACTGTGGCAATCATTCAGCACAGCCTCAGCTTCTTCGAGAGTTAAGCAACGTCTCAGGATTGAATCAACCCCTCGACGGTATAAAGCATCACCAATAATCAAGTAATTCTTAGCCAAGTGACGCAACTTACGACGCTCATCTTTCGAAAAAGTAGAGGGAAACTTCGCAGTCTGAAGATACATAATGATATCTCCATACCAAGGATCCTGTGAAGAGATAAGAAACAAATGTTCATCCGGGAAGGATTCATCATAGATCATTTCTTCCCCACAGGGCAACTCGGAGATCAATTCCGCGAAAACCAATGATTTCTTGGACTTGGCAGACATAAAATCAAGATCAAATTCCTGCAAAATCACAATCCATCTATTGTATTTGCCCCCAATCACTCGCCTACCGAGGACAAACTGAAATGGATTGGCAGCTGCCAAAACATAAGTTTTTCGTATAATAATGTAATGTCGGAGTCGCCGCATAGCATGAACTCCGTCGCTAGTTGCTAACTTTTCTATCCAGAGTACCCCAGTTCAGGTCCTACCAACTTGAATAAGATAAGATATAACATGCTCTCGCAAGAGCATCATCTTCCCGAACCGAACCATACCAATAGTAGATTCCCCGCCGGTAAAGACAGAAAGGAAATCCCTGCTATAATCAGGTGGACTCAATAAAGGAGCAGAGGTCAATGCTTTCTTCAAAGCATTGAATGAGTGTTGAGCGAAGTCATCCCAAAGAAAAGGAACTCCCTTCTTCAACAATCTCATAAATCCCTTGGTAACTTCAGCATAATTTACGATAAATCTCCAAATAAAATTAGACTTTCCTTGTAGACTTTGAAGTTGACGAATAGAAGACGGGGGAGGCAACCGAAGTATTGCCTCAACCTTGAAGGGATCTACCCTAATCCCTTACCTAGACACAATGAATCCCAATAACTGACCGGATGTAACCGCGAAAACGCACTTGTTCGGATTCAACCTAATCTTATAGAAACGACATCGTTCAAATATTTGTCGGAGGTGAGCAGGATGATCCATCCTCTTTCGAGAATGAGCAGCTAAATCATCCAAATACGCCTCGATAATATTTTTGATGTCGTGGAAGGCATATGACATGGCCCACTGAAACGTAGCCCCAACATTTTTAAGACCAAAAGGCATCTTCTTGTATGCAAATGTACCCCAGGGACAAATAAAGGCAGTCTTATGCTGATCTTTAGGACGGATAGTAATCTGATTATATCCGGAGAAATCGTCCATGAATGAGAAAATCTCATTACCGGCACACTCGTCAATGATCTGATCGATAAATGGTGTGGGGTAATTATCTTTAGGACATGCTTTATTAAGGTCTCTGAAATCAATGCAAACTCGAATCGTTCCTTGTTTTTTATCTACAGGAACAGGGTTTGAAACCCATTCAGTCAAAGGAACAGGGAAAATGAATCCCGCCTTAAGCAGCTTCTCCACCTCATCTTTGATAGCTGCTACCTTCCTAGGATTGACCGGACGAAGTTTTTGCCTCACAGGCTTAGCGTTTTCGTAAGTCTTGATCTCATGCTGGACAATAGATGGATCTATACCAGGAATTTCCTCATAAGACCAAGCGAATACATCCCTATACTCTTTAAAGAGCTCGGTGTAAATCTGAATCTCTTCACGGGAACATTCAGCTCCAATGAAGACATTCTCAATAATATTGGGATCCCTGGAAATGTTCACCGGGATAGTAGGAGAAATCACAACCATGTTCCCTTCAGCATAAACCTGTGTTGGTGCTAAAGGGTTCAGGACTGGGTGAACAGGACCAGGAGACTGAGGACTTTGAAAACTTGTTTCAAATCCGCTCAAATCAGGTAAAAAGTAATACCGATGATGCAAGTCATCCCACGGTCTATCTATACCAGTCATAGCTTCCAGGATGGCCTCTTCAGATGGAAGAGTGGTATCAAGGCAGTCCTGGGCAGAAGAAGAACTAAGTGTCCAAGCCGGAGCCACACCATCCAACTCTTCTGGTGAAAGAGGAGCTGGGATGGATTCTGCAGAGTCAACAATAGACTGATAAGCAATCTCAGCTGCAGACATTGGAAATGCCATTCCACCCACTTGACCTTCCGCTAATGTGGCGGTAGGGGAAGGTAAGGTCCAAGGGTCTGAAAAATAATGAGTTCTGAAGAACTCTCTTCGAAGAGGAGCCTTGGAGGATGAAATTGCATTTATATGCACCGTAGGAGGAGGAATATCAAAAGTACCCATCAAGGAAGAATACATTCCAACCCCTAAATTCTCAACAGGCGCCTTAGTATTATCCAACTTTGGAACAGATGAGTCAGTGGATGCATTCGGGTCTACAGGAGGACAGTCCAGTTGGTCCACTGTAACAATCCTCCCTTCGTGAGGGAAACAAATAATCCGAAATAATGAGGATGCAATGGAATCCATCTCATAAATCCAGTTTCTCCCCAACAGAAGGTTGTAGTCCAAGCTTGCATCAACTACCTCAACCTCTATATTCACAGTTTTTCCCCCAACACAGATAGGCAAAGCTAGGACAATACCATGCGGTCTGTGAGAATGACCATCAAACGCAGTCAGAAGAGTGGTAGATGGAACAACTTTGGGAGATCCAATCATCTTCCAACATGTGAGAGACATCACGCATGTGAAAGCACCCTCATCAACAACCGTCCGAAAGATGTTGCACTTCTGGTACGATGATTTAATATGAAAATCCATATGATGGGGGAGTCTCTTCTTAAAATTAGACATATCAAAAGTAATCAGAAGAGAATTTTTTGGATCAATAGCCCCAATGGTAGTGAGCAAAGCACTGCACTGAGCTAGACAATACTAGAGTACCTCTAAAGCTGACATAGCACAAGGAATCTGCGCTAGATCTTCCACAATAGAGTAGTTCTGGGCAGCCCTAGCATTTGGATTATTCGTCGACCGCTTAGTAGATGCTTTGGGCATCCGAGGCATAGACTCAACAGTAGGCTTTGTAATGTGAAGCGGCTCAGTAACATTAAGAGTATCCTTAGCTTTCGAAGACTCTTCTCCGCCATAATCACGGGATCTCGTAGTGACATCCACGTGAGCACTCATCATGAATATGTTCGTTGGTATTTCCCCTTCCTGGGTGCCCCTAGAGGAAGCCCCAGGATTTTGATTTGCGCCAACAACTAACTGTTGCCCTTGGGGAAAAGGGTTTGTTAACACAGCCTGGGAACTAGAAGAACCCTGCTGAGCTAACAAGCGCTGCACATCCTGAATTTTAGGGAAAAGGTGTGTAAGATGGTCTCCAGTACATAACTTGCATGGAAACTTCACTTTCTTTTTATCCTTTTGACCCTCACCAACATGCTCGTTGGTTTTATTCGCATTACCCTTCTTCTTATTATTTCATCCCTTCTTCTTCCCTTCGGATTGTTGATTTCCTTTGGGATCAGAAGCTTGGACAACATTTATGGACAAATATTGGGAAGGCGATGACTCAGTAGGCACAGCCTGACCAGAAGGAGCAGATTGCAAAGACAACTGCTGCAGTTGAGTAAGCAGGCTGGCTGCACCACTATTGATCGACCCGATAAGCCCATCACCATGAGGACCAGGCTTAGTTTAGGATAAAACTAATTTGGAGTGAGGAGCATTGGGAAAATATTTATGGAGGACCCCAGACTGAGAATAGATCAGTTCTAGCTGCTGGGCCCTAAAAATGGCCTGCTCCTCAGAAAATACCCCAGACAGGGATACATCTTTAGAAATTTCTGACTGCAGAGATTTCAGAAACCATTCCAAAAGGAATTCTCCTGGAATATGAGCTTTAATAAGCCTCTTCCTTCTCCTCCATTCCTGAATATGGTCAGAAATGTGGGTTGCGTTGTCCTGCTTAAAATTAGCTAGGAGTTCAGTCCCAGCATCATATTGGACAGGCAACTGGAAATGGTTTAGAAATGTAACAACCAGTTCTCCAAATGTAGCAAAACTGCCCCCAGTTAGCTCAATATACCATTTGGCGGTGTTTCCAGTTAGGGTGCGTTGAAACAATCTCAACCTAATCGAATCATCGATTAGAGAGTTAGAAGAGCACCATAAATGGAAAGTGGTGATGTGGTCAGCCGGATCCTCTCCATTCTTGCCTTCAAACTTTGGAATGTCTGAAGGTAGTTTGGTTGGGACCGGAGGCCACCCCGGACTGTACCGAATCGGATCATTCGTCAATTTTGACATATCTGGCAAGCTTAACGTTGCCAGAAAAGGTAAACGAGGCGGAGCCTGAGGATTCCATCCTTGATAGGATGAATTCCCAACATTCTGAAAAGAATACCCTGGATTTGATGAGGAACCAGGTTGCCAGAAAGAACTCGTAGCAAAAGGAGAAGAACCTCCTCCCCACGCCGAGTTACCAAAGACCGGACCAGTTCCCCTTACTGAAGTATGAAATGAAGAGGAAAGCCCCTGATAGGGGTTCCAGGCATTAGACAGGGGGGAAAAAGTCTGATAAGCACTCGACGAAGGGAAAGAAGCATTCCCTTGGTGACGAGCATAAAACTAATTCCCTACCCCCGCTGTAGTGAATACAGGGTTCCAACCTGTAAAAGTAGTCGAACTTTGACCTCCAGACCAAGGGTTGAAACTATGGGTCTGAGAAGTAAACGGAAAGGACCCTAAAGAAGGATTCGAACTAGGAATGTGTCCAGTTCCAAAGGGGAACCCTTGAAAAGAAGCTGATCCACTAGTCATGGAAGACATGGGTGTAGATCCAGCTGCAGCAGCGGAGAAGGAAAAAGAAGGAATCCCACTAGTGGGCATTCCAAAATAGAAGGGACCAGATTGATAAGCATGTGCTTGGGTGAAACCAGAGCCAAACACAGTAGCACTAGAGGCAATCGAAGATATATCAATAGTGCCCCCTCCTTCAACAGAAGCAGGAGTTTGAATGCCTGCAGCACTCACAGCAGAAGCTGCGTTCCCAGTCGTGGCCATCGAAAGGTATGTATAATAAGGAGGATCTTCCGGTCTCTCTGACTCAGGTCCGATGTATTCAACAACGAACGGATAATCAGGAGGAAGAGGAGATGGAAGTGACTCTGAGGGTTTAGACACTTCCTCTACCTGTACTTCTTCTTCCTGCGGAAATAATACTCGCGAGGTGAGCGGAGCGCTCCTCTCGGAACCAACACCAGAATCAGCTACGAAACCTTCAGACCCTTGTGGAGGATCTCTCTCCACTGCGTCAGATGCCACAGGGTGGTAACCACCTGCTAAATCACTCCTACGCCTTCTTGAAGAAGGCTCTGGACTCTCGGGAGATAACCCCCGGATTCTCCTCGATCGACGAGGCACTTGATCAGCCACTTTAACAAATTTTAATTAGACTCAAAAAGTATAAAGCTAGGCAAGCTAGGAGCAAAGAGCACTCACTACAAAAATAAATCCCTGAGATACAATCAAGCAAACAGCCTTCAGGTATTTCCGCTCCGGGTGATTAGGACCGGACACCAAAATACAAGAAAGCGAAATATAGGACCTCCCGAAAGTAGTCTGGAATAATTACGGCCCAGGCCTACTAGTGAAGGTAATAGAAATAGTTACGCCGACCTCCTAACAACAGCCTTTGCCGGCACAAGTACCCAAGCTTCGCAAGGGCACCCCCCAAAAGTACTGCTGGAAGTGATACGACGTCTGCCTCAGGTACCACGAGTATTCCCCCCCGCAGTCACCTATGTGGAACCTAGGAGTGGCAACTATGGGCACCAATCCGTGTCAGAAGCCGGGCGGAACGGTCTTGAGGTCAGATTCAGCAAATCAGAGAGGGGGTATCTCTCTTCTTAGCCTTCACTTCCCCTCGCACTTGACTCTCTGGAGGAGAGCTTTCCCGGTCCACCTAACGGAGTTGGATTTTGCTCAATTAATCAACTTCTATGTTTTGTTTAAGCGGCCTTGGAGAGTTAACTCTCCACTCACCTAATCCAAGGCCCTACAACCTAGCTAGTTGGTGTATGACACTTAGAAAACTTGCTAGTTGATTTTAAATTATATCGCTTATTTTAATCGGTTGTTATGTTAAGTCAAAGGGATACGGAAATGAAACTTGTGGTGTTTTGACGCAGAAAAGAAATTAATAAAAACCAAACTACATGCAAATGCAGTTATTGTCTTTCGATGAAAAGCAACTTCTACACAGGTTCTACGAGATTAAAAAAATTTATTTTTCTTTTCAGATAACAAACTCACACTCGCAAAAACTATGAAAATGACTAAATGCTTAAGTGCACCTGATGCAAATCACTAAAAGCATGCAAATTCTAAGATGAAAAATCTCCTAAAGCAGAGAGAAATTTCCCAAAGATCCTTCAGTTTTATCTCTTTTTGGTTGTCCAGAAAGCTAGTTCCCACAATAAGAAACTCTTAATATAAAGACACCAAAATTGCTTGAAAACAAGAGGAAGAAATCAATGACAACTCCTTTCCAAAATCAAGTCAAAATCCAAAGGCAAGAAACCTCAACAAAGCTTCAAAAGATATAATGAAACGAAAACAAAAATGCAAAAACAAAAGCAAACAACAAAGAAAAATGTTTTTTGAGCTTTTGAGTTTTATAAAAGAAGAGTTCGAAAAGACCAAGAAAAACTATCAAATCCCAAGCCAAACAATACTGAATTTCAAGCAAAAACTTCAGAAACGCTCCAAATATTATAGGGCTAACTAGTAGCAAGATTTATATGAGCAAAAGAAGACAAGAAACTCAGTCACTCAGCCTAGAAGAATAGTACAACCTTGCAGCAAACAAAAACTTCAAAGAACCAAGAAAGACTCTTCAAAAATTGCAACAAGACCTAGTCGACTGAACTCAAGAAAACCAACCAAGAAATGGGCAAAAATTGAAGTGCAAAGAAAAACACAAAGGTAGGAAAGAGTAAACGAGCAGGGGCTCTCTGTTCTGATAAAGCAGAACAGCCAAGAATCCCCAGAAAGAGATTTTGGTACTCGAACCAGAAATGCCAGCACAAGAAACAAGACTTTTCCAAATAAGCTAGTTTTCAATCAAACAAGAGAGAGAAAAGACCAAAGACCACTTTCTACACAATCCAGAGGGTACAAAGACACTGCAGGAATAGGTCTCCACAGACAGACAGGACTAAAAAGCCAAGAAATCCAAAATTTCAAAATCTACCCAGGTATACGCTACTTAACAGTTTGAAAACAAGCGTGCATACGTGACTGTGCTAAAGGAAACCCGCGTATACGTGACTCCCTTTAATAAAAACTACGTGTATACACGTCTGTGTACAGACAAACCTACGTATGCAAAGGTAAATAATAAAAAATAAAAAGGATCAAGCCTGGATAAGGAACCAGGACTTCAGTCTGACTGAGAAAGAGTAAACTGGATTGGAAATAAAAGTTAAAACTGTTGGAAACCTATCAAACAGCTGAAACCACCCAACAGGGGAATCACAAGAATGCGATCCCTAGTGGAGTTGCCAGTTCTGTTTCGGGGAAAATCACCCTAGAGGTTTGTTGGGTCAAAACCTCCACAGAGCAGGGCATGCCATTCAGAAGGACTCACACACAACCATACTTGAATGCAAAAAACTAGATAACAACGATAGCAGAACTCACTCGTAGTCCTACGTTCGATGTAGATCCCGCGGGGTTCAAACCCCCAGCAACCTTTCTTCCTCCTTCAACCTGGAAAACAAGAAAGAACATGCATAGAAACCTAGTTGTACAACATATATTTCTCCTAAACATTAGTGTAATCCATGTGAAACATGATATAAACGATAATAACTGCTTAATGATCAATCTTTCCACATAGACAAATAGATATTAACACAGAAGTTCAGGAACAAGATGGTTCTTCATTATTATGAATAGCATGTATAGAAATAAAGAGTGGAGAGATCACCTGAATCCTTCCATGATCTTCGAGCAGACCGTCGTCCGAATTCGTCCCGCCCTTGCCTCGCTAAGAAACTCTCAAGACTTGTGCACTCGAGATGGCATATAAATGGATGAACATCTCCAGGAAACAAGGGTTTCCTGTATAAATCTGGGAAAGTGTAGGAGGCACGGGGAATCAGACTTGAACTGGGATTCCAACAGAGTATAATGTCTATAAAATTTCTCTCTCCCTTAGGCCATGCACATGAGGGGCTTTTATACTCCCTCAAAGTAGTTTCAGTCAGTTGGAAACAGTTGGCCACGCACTGGGGTGGTTGAACTACTGGAGTAACCATCAACCCAGTCCGAAAATAGGGAATTTATATATATTTTTAATGGTTTTAATGGCATACGCGGAAAATTACATGTGGACTCGCGTATATACGTGGAAAAGTCTGGGCATACCCACGTATGGTAATTTTAACACTGTTTTTTAGTGATTTTGTTCAAGTCTGTAGGAATGGGTGCCCAAATCCATAAAGACAATCATGAATCACCTGAGGGTAAAAAATGATGCTATAACAAATGGTCCATTTGATAAGCTATTGTGTATTATCCAAAGTGTTGGAAACATTGTCAACCTTCTCCTCCCAAATTGCCTTCATCTTTTCAAACTCAATCTTCTCTACATTGTGTTTCCTTGCTTATTTTTTCATAACATAAATTTCATGATTGGCCAACTTCAATTGTTCTTCAAGAAATTGAAACTCTATTTTTTCCATCACCTTCTCTTTTCCTTTCTTTGATTTGTAATCATATCTTTCTTTGCAGGTGATGAAAGGTCAATGATCTCTTATGGTGGCTGGACTGTGTCAGTAGGTGGTTGAACCTCTTTACTGCTTTCTAATAGCTTTCTAGCATGCTTGGTCATAGGCTTTCTTGCTTGAAACATGAAACCTGCATCTTCTAATTTCTTTGCAGATTTTGCCTTTTTTAGCTTCTGTCCACCTTCCTCTATGTCCTCAGCCTGGACTATAGGAGTTTCTTCTATGTCAATGACATGTAATAATTCTTCTAGATTTCCTTTAGCTACTGCTCTGTCTTCTACAACCATTTTTTTCTCTTCTAAGGCCATTTTTTGTCTCCTTGTCATCCTTTTGGTTCCTTGTTTACTCACAGCTTGTTTTTTTTTTACAGGTTTAACCACTTTTGACTTATGTTTTGTAGGTGGGACATTTGGTGTATCAAAACTCTACAATTGCTCTGTTTCCATCATGATTTGTTCACTTGGTTCTACCCTTACAGGTTCACTTGGTTTTGCTACTAAGGGTGATGGAATTCTCCTACGTTTAGGAGTTCTTGAAGGAGTAAGAGCATCCAAATCAAAACAACTAACAAACAAAAATGAAGACCAATCTCTACCTAGCCTTTGGAGTTCATCTAAAACTAGTAGTTTCATTAAACCATGATGGAACAATGAAGTCTCACTCGCTTTAGATTTTTCTTGGACCTTATTTGCCAATTTTGACAAATTTCTATGTAAATAGAAAGGCAGATCAAGGGAAATCTTACCAGTAAAGTGTAGAAGTAGCTTGAAATTATATAAGTAGACTTCATAGTATCTCCCCTCACAAGTAAAATACTTTTGAATGTGTTATCTCTCAGATTTTCCTTGAAGTTGTATGAAAAGGAAAGAAACCCGAGGTAACCACTAACCAACCTTCAGATACAGAATCTAGCCAATCTGTATCTAGAGAGGGCTCTCTCTTTAGAATTTAGCTTTGTTCTTAGAAAGTTTTAGGCTAGTTATAAGTCCAAGAAATTTGGTTTGAATTTGAATGGTGGAATTCGCCAAATGAGGGCAAGATTGAGTATTTTTAGGCCATTGGGCTATGGAGTCAAAAGGATGGCTTTACTGGATTAAGTTTCTACACACAAGATGGCTTTGCAGGGCAAGATAGCCAAACAGAGAACAATTTTAGATATTAAAGTGAATGGAATGGATTTTGAAGGGATGAAAGGCAATTAAGAATCTTTCAACATGTTCAAAGAAAGAAAGTGAATGATTACAAATAAAGAGCAATTAAGAATTCTTAACTATAGTAATCAAAAATGTTTAAACCAGGGAAACAAGAGCAATTAAGAATTCATTGTTTATAACCAGTTTAGAAGAAAACATCTAGAATAATCACAATTGAAATTAGAGTACACTTAAGCAATTTATGATTTATTCTTTTTTGTCAATTATTCAGAAGAAACACAGTGATGTATTAAACATATATAAAACTTAAAACACAGGGTAGAATTGACTTATTGAACTGTAGTCTGACACATGAATCCTACAAAAAGTCTTGAGCTTCAAATCATCATCCAGCAAGCCACAAAGAAATTTCTCCGAAAGCACTTTATTCCAAAAATCAATGTTACAACAAAGTAGAATAATCCACCCTCAATAATTCGATTGAGGGTTTATTTATACAAAAAATTATACAAAATATCTCTTGACAAAACGAGATATAATCTAAGATGACTCATAAATAAGTTACAATAAAAATAGAGACAAATGGTCTCATGGATAAGACAAGAAGTAACCGATGTTGTGTTGTTCCCTCATTTCGAGAATGTGCTGGAGGCTGGACCTATATTTTGGTTCATCGTTATCCTCTTCAGTAATTTTTTTCTAACTGACTTGCTTCACTGATACTCTTTGTTTTTACTGATACACTTTCAACTGAACTGATACTCTTTGACTTTTATGTGTATCTTTATCCTTTATACTGTGGTAAATAGGCAAAATTTCATGTAAGGATAAATTTTACAAAAGTTCCAACATATCTTCCCACCATTTCTCTTCTGCTATTCTTGTCCTTTTAAGCTTCCTTAATGTTTCATCAGCCTCGGTATATCTGAAGAAATTAGGTTGGTTAGGAAATAAATGCCTTACTTCATGTTCCAGAAAAAACAAATTCTCTAATCTGTCATGAAGATTCCTTCCTGTAGGTAATGTTGCTTGTGGTGAACTGGCTGAGGAATTGGCTAGATTGTGAGCATTTATGTCCAATTTCCTGACATAAGTTTCCAGGTCCATTATTTTATCATCTGGAATTATAGGGCTAGGCAACCCTTTATTCAACAAAACATTGAATCTTTCTCTGAAAGCAATTATTTCTGCCTGCATGTCAAAGCACCTTCGTTCCAAATTTTGCATAAGAGTTATTTTGGTGAAAACTCTTTTTATTTCTAAGATTGTTGCAGTTCTATCTTGAATACCCACTTCTTCAAGCTGCTGTCTGGTTTGGGTATTTAGAAATTGAATAAGCCGATTGGCTTCTTCAGGCCTATTTCCCAATTCTGCTCGTGTGTTTTCAACTTCATCCAAAGCTGCTTTGTCCAAATCATTTTGCTCGTACATTATCTGAATTGAAGACCATATGTATTTTATTGACTGGATAACATTATCCCAAAGAATTTCATTTATTTCTCTCAAAGGCTTCTCTAATGTGAGATCCTTTTCTAATGCTTTAACCAATTTTTCCAATCTCTTGATTTCTCTTGATTTGTCAGCAACACTCATTTTTGAAAGATCATGTCTTTGTTCTAAATTGATAAGATGTAACTTTATGTGTTGAAGTTCAGTTACTTGAAGTTTCAAGTCATTCATTTTCTTTACTATTTTTTCAAATTTGAAGTGTCTACCTGTGATGACTCTGCTGGTTGACCTGTTGGCTGTGTACTTGCACCTGTCATTGCCTCTGCTGTAGATACTGGAACACTGGACTGCTTGTCTTTTAATGCTTGTTCCAGTTCTTTTTCTGTTTCAATCAGTTGCTCATTCATTTCAAAAGCAACTCCATCATTTCTTCTTCAGAATTCTTCTTTATTATTTCTTTGGTTTGAGGATGTCTTGAAGCAGGCAATTTCAACTGCTTTCTCAAAGCTGCAATGTCATCATCCTTTTTCTTTATTAATGCTTCTATACCTTTGACATCCTTTGGATTGTGACCTAATCCAATTATTACTTCCTCCAATGTTTTTATCTTGTTATCTTTGGCTTGATAGGAAGCCTTTTCAAGCTGTAGTTTTGTATTTGTGTTTTCTAAAGAATCCTGTAACTTATGAGCTGCCATTGCCTTATCAGTCAGTGTAGAATAGATCATTTCACCAGTTTGCTTATGCAACTCAATCTGATCTAAAGGATGGATGTCTTTTGCCAGGACTTCAAAGTTTTTTCTAATATAATCAGCGACTGTTTGGGGTTGTTGCACCTTGGGTTTGAAATGGCTCATTAACATTTTTCCATGTTGGATGTCAAAAGCTGACATCAATCTTTCTTGATTTTTTGGAGCCATTTTCAAATATTGATTATATACTTGCATTTTCAGTGGATCATTCCTAGCCTTGATATTGATAAATGTCTTCTTTATATCTCTTGTATCTTTGACTGGTGTTTTGGAAGAAGATATTTCAAGACTCTGTTGCTTCTGTAGCTCTTTCCTTTGTGAAGTAGTGGATGCTCCACTGACTGTACTTGTTTGTTGACTGTCTTCTCTTGCTTGGCTATTAGAGTTTTCTTGAAATGATTCAACTTCTGGAAGAGGATTCAATCTCTGCCTTTTAGTATCTTGCTGATCTGTAGATCTATCACCAGGGGTGGATCTTTCAGCTTCTCTTTTTTTTCCTTTTTCCATATTAAGAGGAGTTTGAAGATTGGCCATTTCTGTATCATTGATCTGAACTGGAGGGATTTTTACTTGACTTTGTTCTTTAGATGTTTCTGGTAGCTCTGTCATTGTGAATTTTTCAATTATTTGTATGTCCGATTCCTTTTCTTTTCCTTTTGATTCTATTGCAACTGTATTGATCTCCTGCAAATGTTGTTGTGAGTTTCTGCTGTCTGAAGAATGCCCCACAGAGTTCAGCCAAGTATTTTTCAAGTCTTTTCATTATATTATCAATATTTTAACCTATTCTACTATTTTTTGTTTCCTAGCCTGAAAGTTTCTTTCACCCCATCTATCTTTTATTTGTATATTGTTCTCAATTTCTGCACGAAAATGTTGTAGTATGGAGACAATTTATTTTCATTCTTTCTGCCACAATAAAGCCATATAGACTACAAGGTCAGTGAAAACTCTTTTGTGTAGTTTGGAGGGAATATTCTAAAATCCTCACCACTTTTCTCCAATTTTCCTAATTGCAAAACAAAGGGACGAATTATTCATTCAGGTTGCCTTCTTGCATTGCTGTAAATGGAACCTGAGGTCTGAATCTGTTCATCCCACTGAAATACTCATGCAAAAAGTTTCCATCGGAACATATCTAGGCAATTTGAATGGACACAATTCACCTCCATAAATGCTAACCAAGATAATTCTGATATAAGTACCAATCTCCCACCTTATATTGTTTTGAGAGTTGTAGGATTCTCTTGATTTCATTACTGACTCTGGGAGGAGAAATTCCAGTTAACAAAGTGGTTGTTGGATGTACAAATAGATCAATAAACTCATTGTATGAGTAAGGAGAATCAGGAGAATGATGGGTGATAGCAGACCAAAATATAACTAATCTAGGGTTTCCTTTAACATCAAGTTTCTGAATATGGAAAGGAAAAATTTCTGACTGATAGTATATCATGAGATGATATATGAAGGAAGAATATTTAAATACTCTTTCATTTCCAAATATCATGAATTGATCATGGATTTTGTCAGCAATAAAAGATGCAAAATCATATCTGACAGCAGGAGGCTTTCCAGGGGTAAAAATAGACAATAGCACTAGGGTCAATTGGTCAACAAACTCACTAGTGTTAAAACCCATTATTGAGGATATCATGTTTAAAATGAGTCTGCCTTCATCAGTAAAATAGGTGTGGCCATAAGGGGGAGGTCCTTTAGGCTGATACTGTGGCAGCATGAAAGTCTGACAAAGACGGTTTAACTCTTCATGGGATATTTGTGTAGACTTCTCAAGTAATTCAGCCATGTGCAAAGGGGTGAGGGCTTGACTAGGCTGGAAATGTAGCATCTCATTTATGGATTGAGCAGTTATTGGGAAGAGGATATCTTGATTTGGGGATAAGACTGCTCTTTGGTTAGGATCATAGTTGGCATGGCAAAGATGGATGATTTTAGGGAAAATACGGACTGCCGGGAGAAAATACATGGGCATATTGGACTCCCAGTGTCCAATTACGTTGGAACCATTCAAATAATTGTCTCTGTAGCGACAAAATATTCGAAGGGGATTCTCACTGACACCCAGGTCTTTAATATGAAAGTCCATATCGGCTAAAGGTAAATAATCCAATTCTTTATGAGGGGCATTCAACGGTGGCACATTTAAAGCCGCAGGAACTTCCATTTTTGGTTCTTGTGGATTCAAAAATGGAAATTCGGGTTTTGACGGGAAAAACAGGGGCAATTGCAAGTTTGGGAATATAATTACACTTCTCGGGATTTAGAACTGAACTAGCAATTAATTTTTAACTCTGTTTCAGTGAAAGAGTACGAAAATCAGGTTTATTACAGAGTTCAGTGGGATTTTCTAGGGTAAATACCTGTTTTTCTAAGGATGATACTGATTTCAAACAGGTATTGGATAGGGCGACTGATTTCTCGAATGCTTGACTGCAATTTTCTTCGACAAGACCAAGGTTGGCGGACTTCAGCTTTTGAAATTCAATTTTTTTGCGGGGAGGGTGTATTTCGTTTGCTGCGTACGAAATGATGAAAAAGACGTGAATTTTTGTTTTATCAGCAAAGTCAATGGGTGGCGGAATTTTTAATTATTTTATTGAATGACGTCAGCATGGTACAGAAGTCATGTCACGAACAGAAAGGGTGGTAAGTGGTTTTTATCGCATCACTTATGAGGGAAGGCTGTTTTAGGCGGAAGGCCAGCGATGCGATATAATGGATGACACGTAGCACGACACTATTCAAAAACCGCTTGGCCATCGCGCGTTATCTTTCGTACATGGATGGCCAGTAAAATGGATGAGGATCGTTGATCTCAGAGCGGGTAATCGGATGGTCGACGAGATGGGAAGACGGTGGGGAGTTAACGACATGGGCCCAACGTAGTTAACGGTTAATTAAACCCATCGGGCGGAGTTCTATTGGCTAGGACTGGTTATTAATTAATCATGTGGATTAATTAATCCCTGGTACATTGGATGGCGGGGAATTATTTTATTTTTATTTTTAAACATATATGATATGTTTAAATGCTTTTTCATATATTTTTATTTATATAGCAATTAAACCAATGCAATTTATTTACTATAGGGGGCGGAATAATTATATAGATATATTTAGCCAAAAGGAATTATAATGTGGGTTTTTATTTGAATAAGTGGGAATTCAAGTAATTTTTGGCTAAAATTGTAATAGATGGGTTTTGGGGATATTATATTCAAAGGATTTATACATAATAGGAGAATGGGATTTTTATAAGGAGTTAATATATAAATTAGAATTAATATGACAAGGGGACAAGGTGAACTCAAAATACTTAAATATAACCAAGAAAGTGAAGTTTCAAAAGTAAATGGCATTATTATACTTTCATCACTTAGACTTAGAATAAAAAGTAATTTTGAGGGCTTTTCATGAAATATTGAAGGATTTCCTAAGTAAAATGGGATTTTACTTAGGAAACGATTTTTGAGAGGTGAATGAATGTGACAATGGATGATTTCAAGTACTTAGGTCTTTTCAATTATTAGGCCGAGGGTCCGGTCCCTCCAAAAGTCAAGGAAATGCCTTGAGCCCCTCTAATCTTCAAATACCTTAGCACTTAGGGGAAATTAGTGAAATGTTTAGGGAAAATGAGAGGGGAAGTTAATAATTTGACTTTGCTTTGCTGTGAACTTTTCCAATGTAGTATCTTCCTTTGTACTTGTGATGAAAGTAAAATTGAACACATTTAGAACCATCATTCATCACATGTAATTCTGCAACAACATCTACCTACCCTACTTACTTTACCCTACCATTTTCTCTTCTTTATTAGGGTGCACTTAGACTGGCAAACCCTTATCAATATTCTTTTCTTTTACATGGAAAACCTATCTAAGTCTACACTTATTACATCTAAGGGCTCATATTAAACTGCTGAGCACCTTTTATTAACTCTACCTATCTACTTATCTGCCAAGATTAAACTGTTTGGTCAGATATTTATTCTCTATTCTACAACATGAAATTGAAAAATGAATGAGTCAAGTTTAAACAATTTGACTCTTCATAAATTGTGGCAAAAGTTTGACAAGCTGCACACAATTTTGTTTATTACAAAAAATGAAATAGTAGTGGCATTTAGACTTGCACACTTTCCTGGTCTATTTTTGTTTGGGGTTCATTTCTTTCATTTTTTTGACCATTTTATTCTTTTCACCCTTTGATTTTTCTTTTAGGGTATACCCTCTTTACATTTTTTAAATTTTTTGATTTTTTGATTTTTTAAGAATATGGAACACCTTTGCACAAGAAAAAGGTTTGAACATATTGCATAGTTCAATAAGTCAATCATGAAAAATGACACCTATTGGTATAGGAGTCTAACACTGGCTCCACTTGGGGATGGCTTTTCCTGGCGAAAAGTCAAGAACAACAGGTCAGATGCCTCAAAATGTCTTCAACTGAACCATGTAATCTTCTTTTTCTGGTGGCTTTATTGTATATATGATAGTAAAACTTCTGAAGCTTAGGGCCTTCACTTCGGGCTTCAACTCCAACAAGTCACCATCCAATCAAAACTGATGCATTAGAAAGGATATAATATGTACATGTTAGAAAAAATCAGAACATCCTAGTAAATAGGATCAAAGTAGTGTTTTAGCATTCGACCATTGACTGGTCCTTCCTCAGCTTCTGAACCATCCAAATTATTCAAAAAATATGTGTTATTTCCCTGTAAAGCATGAATGATGTAAGGTCCTTTCCATAAGAAATCAAATTTCCCATGTTTCCCTTTATCTTCCCTTCTAGAATCCCATCTTAGAACTTTGTCTCCCAGTTGAAAATCTTCTGCTTTAGTCCTTTTGTCAAACATTTTCTTTAATTTTTCCTGCAAAACTTGGGATCATTGATACACTTCTTCTCTGGCCTGCTGCAAGTGAATTGTTTGGTTTATTCTTCTCTGAATATCATTTGGTTCTACTTGAGCCTCCTGAAGTAACTTCATAACAGGAATTCCTATGGATGATGGAAATCTAGCCTCAATACCATAAACTAATTCATATGGACTGGTCCCAATTGATTTCTTAGTTGTAAGTCTGTCTGCCCACAATGCATTGGTAAGTTTCTTATGCCAGTTCTTCTTATTTTCTTCCAATAATTTTTTAATGATATTAATGAGATTTTTATTGGAAGATTCATCCAGTCCATTACCCTGAGGATAATAGGCTGTTGAATGGCCTAAAGTGATGTGATATTTATTGCAGAAACTAATCATTTTCTTAGACTTAAAAGCAACAGCATTATCAGTTATAATTTTTTCATGACAGCCAAATCTTGAAAGTATATTGGTTTCTAAAAACCCTATAATTACAGAATCATTGGCTTGTCTGTATGGGATGGCTTCAATCCATTTAGTAAAGTAATCTGTGGCAGTAAGGATCCATCTGTGTTGGCCGGAAGAGGGAGGATGAATTTCTCCAAAAAAATCCAAGCCCCATTGCTGAAAGGGTCTCTCGGTGGAAATTGGTTTTAATGGTAAAGGTAACAATTTTCTCTTGCCTTCAAAGATCTGACACTTATGCCAAGCAGTCACAAATTTCTTAACATCTGAAAACAAGGTTGGCCAATAAAAACCAGTCGTTAAGATCTTATCTGCAGTTGACTTCCAGTAGAGGTGTCCACCACAATCTCCTGCATGAAATTCATTAAGAACCTTGTCAGTTTCATCTTTCAATAAACAATTTAACAAAATTCCATCATGATTCTTCCAAAAGAGAGCACTATCTAAAATACAATACTTTAAAGATGTCATTTTTAAGAACCTTTGTTTCGTTCTGGATAACCCTGGAGGAGCTTGCAGGTTTAACAAAACATAAATGATATCAGTGTACCAGGGTGAGTCTAAAAAGGCCTGACTGATTTGTGGAGTCGCCATCTCCTGTTCGTCATCCAGTTCGTTAATATCCAGGGCTTGGAAATTTGTTTCAGTCATGAGTTGAGCCAAACCTTGACCTTTTATGAGTTTTGTTGGTTTTATTTCAATATCATATTCTAATATGGTAGCTATCCACTTACCTCTTTTGCCTTCAATACCATCTTGAGTTAAGATGTCTTTAACGACAGCATTAGGTACATAAGCTATCACATGAGAATACAATATATAAACTTTGAAATCTTTAATTGCTTTCACAAGTGCAAAAGCTTGTTTCTCCATGATATTGTATTTTAATGATGCATCTCTAAGTGCTTTACTAAAAAAGGCTATTGGTTTTTCACATCCTTGATCATCCTTTTGTAATAAAACAGCTGCAACTGTATGTTCAGAAGCAAATGAAAAAATTATGAAATCTCTATCAAATTTTGGACTGGTAAGAACTGGTGTTCTGGTTAAAGCCATTTTGATTTCTTCAAATGATTGCTTGGCTTCCACGGTCCAGTCAATACTTGAATCCTTTCTTAACATGTTAGTAAGCAGTCTAAGTAATTCAACTAAACTAGAAATGAATTTTCTCAAAAAATTGATCTTTCCTATGAAAGCTTGAAGTTCTTTAATGTTTCTGGGATGCGGTATCTGCAAAATGGCTTGTATTCTTTCAGGATCAATTCTAATGCCATCTTTAGAAATAATGTGACCTACGAGCTTTCCTTCTTCAAGACCAAACAATGATTTTTTCGGATTTAAAGAAATACCATACTTTCTGCATTTTATAAATACTTGCCTTAGATGATCTAAATGTTGCTGATCTGTTTTGGAAAAAACAGTTAAATCATCTAGATAAATAGCCAGAAAATCATGAATTTCTTTGGCAAAGGCAATGTCCATTGCTCTTTGGAAGGTTTCTCCTGTGTTTTTTAGTCCAAAAGGCATCTTAACATATTTAAATGTACCCCATGGTGTTGTAAATGCTGTTTTGTCTTGATCATCAGGATGAACCAAAATCTGGTTATATCCTGAAAATCCATCCAGAAGAGAAATTCTTGAAGATTCCACCACCCTTTGTAATATATGGTCCATTTTAGGTAAAGGATAGTTATCTTTTAAAGAAACTTTGTTTAAATTTCACAAGTCAACACATAGTCTAATCTCTCCAGTCTTTTTCCTTGTTGGTACCAAGTTAGAAACCCATTCAGAGAACCTAATAGGAGCTATAATTCCTGCTTCATACATTCTTTTAATTTCTTTCTCAATTGAAGGTAGTAGCACAGGATTAATTCTTCTAATTTTCTGTTTGAAAGGTTTCTGATCTGGTTTTAAAGGTATTGTATGTTGAATTATTGATGTATCATATGATTTAATATCTTCAAAACTCTAGGCAAAAACATCCTGGAATTATTTTAACAGTTCAACATATTTAACTTTTTGATCCTCTGGTAGAGATTTAGATAACTTAACCATATTGGGATTTTCTTGAGTTACTAAATTGTATTCTTCAATATCAGCTTTTAACGGTTCCATTTTAGGTTTCAGTGGAATGTCATTTGAGTCAAAAAGATCTTCTAAAGGAGTTAATCCTTTAGGTAAATAATTATCTTTTAGATTAATAATTTCAGATTCATATTCTATAATCTCATCGATTTCCATTTGTTTCAAATCCTGCATATCTTTCTTGGTAAATTTGGTTGGGTGAAGCATGTGAATTGCAGTCTCTTCTGATATATTTGTTTCTTGTTCATCTGTTTGATCAGATTCATTAATTGTTGTGTCTTCATCTATGCTAATGTTAGAGAATTCATTTTCTAAGGTTAGAAAATTATTAATCTGATTATTATTTACAAACACTTGCCAATTCATAAGATTATCTGGTATAGCAGGCCTATGTCTAATCTCAGCTGTGAACTGATGATTAGGTCCAAAAGGTAATTTACATGTGCTAGCGAACATTGCAAGATTGTGATCATGCAAATTTTGTTTTCTAGGAATTTTGGCAAGTTGAGCTTGTAGAAAAGTGTTGAGAATTTCCACAACTGTTTCTCTGTATTGTTTCAATCTGGGGTCTTTTGTTGAAGATTCACCATTAATCTGTTGAATAATTAACTCAGAGTCTCCTATGATTGATACTCTAATTTCTCCTAACTTTTTGACATGTTTAAGCCCTAACAAAAGAGCTTCATACTCTGCCATATTATTAGTGCATCTAAAGTTCAATCTATAAGCATGGCCTTCGGCAAGATCATTTTCAACGTTATGTATCCAAATTCCAGCTCCTGCTCCTAACTTATTTACTGAACCATCAAATTCTAAATGCCACAGAATTTCATGTTCATAATCTTCATCAACTGTTTTAACATGTTTCATAACAGGGAGCTCTGGTTTTTCATTTTTTTCTGGTATCTCTTGAATGTTTGATGCTTCTTTGTTTTCAGAAATTTCTTCAATTTGAATAGTAGATTTAGTTGCAGTTTCTGTTTCTGGTGCTTCTAGTTCAGTAGGAAGGTCCAATTCAGCATTATAAAGGATGAAAGAGTCCATATCAGAATGTATTGAATAGACAGGGAAGTTTTCAGGCTTCTCTTGACTACTCACTAAATATTTCATCAAGGTCTCTCTGTATAGTCTTTTAGGTTGACCAAATACTGAAATCGTAGCATATGACATATCTAATTGAAGAGATCCTCCGAGTTTGGCACCCCAGGATCTAGACAACAACATACCATATTTGGGAGGAATGTCTGCAACTACTATATCCATCAGAATAGATTTCGCAAGATATTGCACTAAAGTAACACACAGATATTTAATCAAACCTAAACATCTTACCTGACTCGAATCAAAAGAGAAAAGATCTTTATATGGTCTGGTAATGTCTAGATTTAATCTTTCCATCACAGCTTTTGGCATTAAATTGTGGGATGCTCCAGAATCAAGCATGGCGTTATGAACTATTTTGTCATGAACATTCAAGCTCACATAAAATGGAGGAGTTCCTCCACTATCTGGTTTGCCATTTACTTCAGGGCCAAAAAGTAGTTTGGGTTGATCATCAAAAACATTCACTGAATCATCCATTCCAGTAATGTTAAGGGATCTGCTGTTAGGTCCCTATATTACTAGTATAGTCCCTTATTTTTGTTAGTGTAACCCCATTATTGTTATTATTGTACCCTTGTAACCCCCATTTTGTTATTACAAGTCTTTAAATTATTATTTAGGTCGGCTAGGATTACATCAGGCCCACTGTGATTACATTATGGCCCCATGGACTCCTATATATAGAAAGGAGGTTTTGTAAATTGTATCATCCAAGAATTGTTCATTTATGTAATGTATTGGAGGTTGCCCCCTCGAAGTGGCTCATTTCTAAGGCTTTGATATCTCTTTTCTTCTATTTTTGGAGCTGGTTATACAACATTTGGTATTAGAGCTTTGGATTCTAGGGTTTCGCTGCTCCAAACAGGTCATCGTGGAATTTTCGCTATAAAGTTTTTTCTACGAATTTTCAGAAGCTTAAATTTTTAGGGTGCGGAGCCAAAATTGTGAGGAAGCTTGTATAAAAATTTTAGAGTTTGGTTCGCAATATTTTTGGAGATATGATCTGTGGAAGTCAGGGCTTTTTTCAGGCTCCTAAACAGGTCATCGTGGCATTTGCGCTATAAATGTTTTTCTACGAAGGTTCAGAATCTGAAATTCATATGGTGTGAAGCTAAAATCCTGAGGAAATTCTTCAAAACATTTCAGAGCTTGGTTCGCAATATTTTTGGAGATATGATCTGTGGAAGGTAGTGCTTTTTTAGGCTCCTGAATTTCATCTCAAAGAGGTGATCGTGGGAAAAGTTCAATAACTCTCTCTCTGGGCATCGGATTGGAGTGCCGTAAAAATTGGTTGCAAGTACACAGACTATAGTTTCTTGGCTATCAATTTTAGAGGCAAAGGATGAAACAGTGACACGTGACAAGTCGTACAAGTTCGCTCTACTGAACCAATCCATAATTAGGTCATTGTGGGAGATTGGACACAACCTTGTCTTGGAGAATCCAAATCAGGTCAGACCTGTGGCATTCAAAAGAGAAGTCAGAGAGATATTCCATTACTAAATTTTAGATATTGAAGATTCATAATCATAGAGATAATCCAATTCCAATATCGAGCTCCTCAAAAGCAAGAAAAAGGTGTGTATTGTTTTTCCCGAATTGCATAAATCTTGTTTGAAAAATCAGTTTGAAGTGATTCCAAGGGCCTATTAAGCATATATTTCAGTATTGGGTTCTGAAATGCCTCCTAAAAATAATTCCATACCCATTAATCCCTCAAAAAGCTATACTATGACGCATGAAGAGGAAGAGTTGCAGTATGAGATATCAAAATTACTGTACCAAGTGCAACAATTTTCAATCTCACGAAGAGAAATTGAAGATGAAATAGATGGTTTAAAAGCAGAAATGGAGGCTAATTTGGATGGTTTGAAGGATAAAATAATAGAAAATATGGATGATAAATTAATGGAAGATCACATTGAGCATCAACAACAAGTTCTCCAACTCTCAAAGGATAACCCAACTTTGGTGCAGAATCTAATGAAACAACAGGAAGATCAACATGACATCGAAAGAAGGTATGAAGCAATCATAGAAAAAAGAACTCGACAAGTACGATCAATTTCAGAGTATCTCAGCAAGTGGAAGAACTTTCATGTAGAATATTTCACATGGGAGGATGAGAATTTTATACAGAAGCATCAAGAAATAATCAAGCGTTGAGGACAACACTTTTTTGAAGGAGAGGGGCATGTTAGGTCCCTATATTACTAGTATAGTCCCTTTTTGTTATTAGTGTAACCCCCTTATTGTTATTATTGTACCCTTGTAACCCCCATTTTGTTATTATTGTGCCCTTAAATTATTATTGTTAGGTCGGCTAGGATTACATTGTGGCCCACTAGGATTACATTATGGCCCCATGGACTCCCATATATAGAAAGGAGGTTTTGTAAATTGTATCATCCAAGAATTGTGCATTTATGTAATGTATTGGAGGTTGCCCCCTCGAAGTGGCTTATTTCTAAGGCTTTGATATCTCTTTTCTTCTATTTTTGAAGCTGGTTACACAACATCTGCTGATTTGGCTTCTATAAACATTGTGTTTAGCTAATTCTGCTAATGGAACAACTATCTTTAGTTTACCTATTTTAGCTTCTAGATTGAAAGATTTTTCTGTTTGAGCTCTAGTATTTTGAACAGTTGGATTTTCTCTATTTTTTTGGTCTTCAGCATTTTTCTCTTTTTCATGAGTGGGATTATGAGTTGAAGGTGTTTCTGAATTAACTTCTACTGGTTCTTCTACGTGTCCTGCAGAAGGAAAAGTATTAGAAAGTTGTTTATTATTCAGTTTATTGTTAGACACATCTTCAATTATTGGATTAGGGGGGTTAGGACTTTTTCTAGACAGAATTTGTACAGGAGGAGTGTTAGTTTTACCTTTGATGTTTTGTTTCATAGCTTTCTATTTGCTATTCTCTGGCACGTCAATCTGTCTGCTTCTCAAATTGTATTGTTTATGAACTTCATAAATCACTATGTCATATCCTTCTTTAAAATCAAAAGTTTCTCCTGAATGAGTTTGAAATGTTTCAAGAATATGATTTTCTTGATCATCTTGGGATAGGAAAACTTCTGGTTCATTCTTGTTTTCAGTCACGTTATTTATTTCAACATCCTCTGTTGATTCTTCAGAAGATGAACCTTCAACAAAATTTTCTTGGAATGGTGGCCTGATGTTTTGGTCAGGGACATTTTTCCCAGTATTTTGGTTTTGATTTCTTCTGAAGTTTGGGTTTCTAACAACATTTTGACCATCGCCAGAAGACTTTCTTTCGATTGTCTCTACTCTGTCTCCTATTCTTTCCATACCTTTAATAATTGCATCCAGCTTTCTTTCAAAAGCCGAAGGCTCTTCATTTATAGGCATCCTTCTTTCAGCCCTAGATCTAGCTCGTTTTTCTATGAGGTTAGCTTCAACACTAACCACTATGCTTTGCATCTCTTCTAGGGTTTGAGGGGCTCTTTCCCTAAGTGAATATGCTATGTCAGAGTCAAATCCATCAGCGAATTTAACCAGTACTGAATCAGGAGGGGGTCTAAGGTTCTGGGGAACAACGTTGTATGCTTCGTTAAATCTGATGATATAATCTTGTACTGTTTCATTAGGTCCTCTTTTCAATTTTCCAAAATCAGATAGGATTTGAAGAGGGTCTTTATTCTTCTCCCATCTATTTAAAAATTCCCTATACAAGGCTGGTAAGTCAGCAATACTGTTTGGAGCAAGAGCCATAAACCATGTCGTGACTTCCCCAGTAAGACTCTGGACAAAAATTCGCATTCTCACATCATCAACGTCTATTTCGTAAAATTCAAAGTAATCAGTCATCCTTTTGGTATGTTGTTGAGCAGTATAAGTACCGGAACCATCAAAAGGGGTGATCTTACTCTAATAATCTTGAGGCAAAGCAGCAGGGTTGCCTGGCAACCTTAACGGGGCATATCTATTGGCCATTGGAAGGTGTAACGGAATAACAGGTGATGATGGTCTGGAAGGAGGTGGAGGAGTAGAAGGAGTGGCTTGTGTTTGAGAAGTTTGGGGAAAAGTAGCTGAACTCAGGGAAGTTGTAGTAATTACAGAAGTGTTTGAAGCTTCTTCAAAGGTCTGTTCAGATTGAATGGAATTTTGTAAATGTATGTCAAGATGAAATGAAACAAATTTCAATTGTAGATCTTCAAGAAATAATGGGTCCAGAACTAGTCTAGACAATTCAGTTTCAGAAAAATTCACAAATAAAGATGTTTCGAATCGCTCATCAAAAGGTTCTTCATCAAAATAAATCCACTTTACAGGATAGGAAGCTGATCTATAAAGAGGTCGAGAACTTCCAGAGCTCTCTTGACTTTCTTTTTCAGAGCTTTCTTGACTTCTAAGAATTCTAGGAATCAGATTTGGATTTTCAAATATCGGTGGTGGATTAGGGTCAGGATTTGACCTGGTATGACGAATCCTTTCTGAAGCCAGTTTTCCTAGTAATGTTTTTTTTAGGTTTTTTGTTTTAAATGAAATTAAAATATAAATTCGACAAACTCTTCAAGAAATTAAAGATTTTTAATTAAAATTTTCTCAAAGATTTATTGAACTAGAGAATCTGATTGAATGTTTGAAACTAAAGTTCAGTTATTAAGCTAAACCAGAGATAGATTGAAGCAGCATTTATTTACTGTGCAATTGCAGAGCAAAAGCATTTCAAAGGCTACCTGGATGATCTTCAGACTCTGTCTATAGCTTATAAGCAAAAAATAGTAACATTAAAATGATTCAGATCCCCAGTATGGTCGCCACTATGTTATCTCTCAGATTTTCCTTGAAGTTGTAAGAAAAGGAAAGAAACCCGAGGCAACCACTAACCATCCTTCAGATACAGAATCTAGCCAATCTGTATCCAGAGAGGGCTCTCTCTTTAGAATTTAGCTTTGTTCTTAGAAAGTTTTAGGCTAGTTATAAGTCCAAGAAATTTGGTTTGAATTTGAATGGTGGAATCTGCCAACTGAGGGCAAGATTGAGTATTTTTAGGCCATTGGGCTATGGAGTCGAAAGGATGGCTTTACTGGATTAAGTTTCTACACACAAGATGGCTTTGCAGGGCAAGATAGCCAAACAGAGAACAATTTTAGATATTAAAGTGAATGGAATGGATTTTGAAGGGATGAAAGGCAATTAAGAATCTTTCAACATGTTCAAAGAAAGAAAGTGAATGATTACAAATAAAGAGCAATTAAGAATTCTTTACTATAGTAATAAAATGTTTAAACCAGCGAAACAAGAGCAATTAATAATTCATTGTTTATAACCAGTTTAGAAGAAAACATTTAGAATAATCACAATTGAAATCAGAGTACACTTAAGCAATTTCTGATTTATTCTTTTTTGTCAATTATTCAGAAATGAAACACAGTGATGTAGTAAACATATATAAAACTTAAAACAAAGGGTAGAGTTGACTTATTGAACTGTAGTCTGACACATGAATCCTGCAAAAAGTCTTGAGCTTCAAATCATCATCCAGCAAGCCACAAAGAAATTTCTCCGAAAGCACTTTATTCCAAAAATCATGTTACAACAAAGTAGAAGAATCCACCCTCAATAATTCGATTGAGGGTTTATTTATACAAAAAATTATACAAAATATCTCTTAACAAAATGAGATATAATCTAAGATGACTCATAAATAAGTTACAATAAAAATAGAGACAAATGGTCTCATGGATAAGACAAGAAGTAACTGATGTTGTGATGTTCCCTCATTTCGAGAATGTGCTGGAGGTTGGACCTATATTTTGGTTCATCGTTATCCTCTTCAGTAATTTTGTTCTAACTGACTTGCTTCACTGATACTCTTTGTTTTTACTGATACACTTTCAACTGAACTGATACTCTTTGAATTTTATGTGTATCTTTATCCTTTATACTATGGTAAATAGGAAAAATTTCATGTAAGGATAAATTTTACAAAATTTCCAACATATCTTCCCACCATTTCTCTTCTGCTATTCTTGTCCTTTGAAGCTTCCTTAATGTTTCATCAGCCTCGGTATATCTGAAGAAATTAGGCTGGTTAGGAAATAAATGCCTTACTTCATGTTCCAGAAAAAACAAATTCTCTAATCTGTCATGAATATTCCTTCCTGTAGGTAATGTTGCTTGTGATGAACTGGCTGAGGAATTGGCTAGATTGTGAGCATTTATGTCCAATTTCCTGACATAAGTTTCCAGGTCCACTATTTTATCTTCTAGAATTATAGGGCTAGGCAACAATTTATTCAACAAAACATTGAATCTTTCTTTGAAAGCAATTATTTCTGCCTGCATGTCAAAGCACCTTCGTTCCTGTTGTAACTCCAAGAGACAGCCTAGAGTTGCCATAGACCAGTGCCTAGGACATCCTATATAGCAGAGAGACACGATTATGTAATGAGAAGGATCTCATCAAGACCGAGCTCTCGGACTATTTCTTTTCAAATGAGAAAACTAAAATTTCAGTGGTATCCAATATTTCAGAAGCTTAAAGCTGAAGAGACAATTCTGAATAAGAAAGATGTTAAGCCCCAACATAAATGCACAAGACAATTCCAAGACCGTCTGCTGTAGCAAGGGCTGGATTCTCGAATAGTTCACAGAGAAGGATGATATAAAAGGTATCTACTGAGAATGTAGAAGAAAGGAGATATTAATTGCTATAAAGACAGTATTCAGAAACATACGTTAACATGTGGTGGGCTTAAACATTAAGAATCCATACATGATAACCACATTCGTAAATAACACTTCATAACATTCAATATAGCAGAAATGTGAATGGGGTGAGAATGGAACAACATATTACACCAGAGCCATATTTAAAGTGCCGAGAAGCTAATGAAATAAGTATCCACAGGGATAAATTTATAACATAAAGCAGCCAGCAACTCGCATTCCAGAATGTAATACCATATATATGGATATAAACAAAATGAATAACAACACTACAACACACCAGAGAGAATAACACACTGCGAATAATCGAAGCCAGAATCCTTATCCAAAACAAAACTCCTTTTCATTGAGGCCCTACAGGCTCTTTGCATTCATATTGGGACGTTCACAAAATAACCAATCAAGAAGATCTTACACAGTTACTTTTTCTCAAAATTTTGGAACCCTTATTTCTCCTCTGATCTACCTTATATAGGATTCCTTCCATTTCAGCGAGAAGATATTTTGGGAAAATATCTTCTTCGCATGAGAAAAATTTGTTAGATGTCACTTTCATAACAACAAAATTTCATGATGGGGAATCAAGCCTCCCATCATGTGTAAACAGGCCCTCGGCCATTTTCAAAACAGAAATTTAAACAACTGTTTGGTGTAAAAAGTAAAATTCAAGAGAGGGGGAAAACAACCCACTGGGAACTCTAAAAGAAATAAACTAAGTAAAAGTGAAATAGGCCGTTAAGACCATATCATGAGTTGATAGAAAAATCACAGGCGAGGCTGAGTGGAAGTAGTTGTTGATTCAGGCGGAGGTATGTTAGTGGACAAACTGGTATGCTGACTCATAAACTGTGTCAGTCTCTTCTGACTCTCCACAGTTGGCTCGGGCATCGCTGAGAGCCCCTTCACCTCGATGAAGGCTTCGCCGAGAGCGTGAAAACCTGCCTCGGTAGGGAGCTGGTGCCTGATCATGTAAAGGAGATTAAACTCCTTTTGGAGGACCGTAACAATTGTATCAGCTTTGAGTTGAGTCTCTTTTCCCATCTGGAGGTCAGTCCGATCTCTTTTCGTTTGCAAGCGCGCTGTGTATTGGTCCAGAGGCAAAAGCACGGCAGGGGCGGTCGGTTCCCAGCAGGAAGGGAGTCCGGCTGTCGTGATTTCATCCCATACCTCGTAAAACCGTTCGACATTGTCGCCCACCTGTTGAAGGGCCCTTGAAGCTGCTGCTCGGGCCTTCTCTTTATTGATGATCTTATGACATTCGATGACCTCTGTAAATTGGCTGGAGATACCGTGTTTCTCCAAGTCATTTTCCCTTAACGCGTAAAGAAATGAGATGTAATCCCCAGCATGTTGAGCTCTGTTAGGCAGATCAACCCCTGCCTCCTGCAACTTTCTACTGAGATAGGGAAAAGTAGACTTGAGCTCCCCTATCATTGTCAAAAACTCCCATTGCTCGGTTACCGCCGTGATTATGTCTGACCAGATTATGCTTCTGGCCTCGAGAAGGGTGAGGTTCCCCTTTGCTCGACTTCTCATGTCAGCAATGGTTTTCTGCTGCTCCGCCGTGACCTTTTTCTCTTGCTCAACTTCCTTTTGTAGCCCCTCGACTGTTCTGGCATTTTCGGCCAGGGAGCTCTCCAATTCTGCGATCTTTTGTCTGGCCGTGGATGCTTGTTTCTCTAGTACTTCAATCTCAGCTCTGGCTGTGGACAGTTGTGCTGGAAATGAGCTGGCTCCACTTGACACTTCAGCCGTCTGGCAGCTGTGCGAATCCCACCTGGCTTGTAGCTCTGTTGCTTTGTCTTGTAACTCGCTGATCTTTTCGGCCATATTTTCTTTCTCTTCCCTCTCCTTGGATAACCTGGCAGACAGCTCTGCTTTCTCTTCCTCCGCCTGTACCAATTCAGCTGTTTGAACATGATTCGAGGCAGGTATGCGAGCCTGTCTTTTTGCGGATGAGACATCCTTCTGCAACCTATTTATGAGTGCTGCCTGTGCACCTTTTCCTCCTTCATCTGAGTTCTTGAATTGGTCCTGGAGATCACGCACCTGGTGTGCGTTGGCACGACAAGAAACTTGTTCAGCTACAAAGGATGCCCTTAGCTAGTCCTGTTTCTGTTCTAACTTTTTTAGTGCGAGGGTGAGATGCATTAGTTTATCCTTCATCATGTCGCAAACCGTTTGGAACATATCGCACATGTCATTGGCCGATACCTTCTGCATGTCAATGGCCATTTCGAGCACTTTATAGCTGGGAACATCAGAATTAGGGTCCAGGATGGCCTCTGCCATAGATAATACCAGGCTTTTAGTGTCCGCATTGATAGAGGCGGAGAGC
The DNA here is from genome assembly GCA_034641835.2 of Pinus albicaulis. NCBI lineage: Eukaryota > Viridiplantae > Streptophyta > Pinopsida > Pinales > Pinaceae > Pinus > Pinus albicaulis. The sequence continues at coordinate 1,419,574,733 of CM076572.1, read as the reverse complement.
CTGGTATGGTATTTTTCCACATACCCCACTAATTCAGCTTTGTACCTGTCTCGGATTGCTTTATTCATCTGCTCCCTTTCGCTTGCCCTGGACGAAGTGTGCTCAATGATGGCCTGCGTAACCTCTGTGTAATCGGAGGAAGCAACGCTATCTCTCAACACTGTTATCCCTGCCTTACCTTTATCAAATTCACCAAACTTCGTGAAGGGTTCTAGTAATTTCCCTTCTCCTACGACTTTCGCTTCACTGGTGGCTGTCCTTTGCCTCTTGGGCGGTGGCGCTGCTCTGGAGGTACCTGCCTCTTCTTCACCGGCGCCCCTGTTCACTTCCTCCTCTTCCCCTGTAGCAGATGAATCTGTCTCCATCTGCGAAAACAAGGGAAAAATTTCGAGGTTAGCCCTCCATTCCATAAATGGCCTTGGCTCATGTATGTAGGGTGTAGACCTGTTCCTTTTCCTTTTGTTTGAAATGATTTCTCACGGGTCATAAGCCCAGCTTTTCCCCAACGTCAGGTCCATATTTTGCAGCATTTTTTCAGCAATTGGGAGGGCATGTCTCGAGTTTACCACGAAGGGGCTGATTTGGGTAGGAAGCCTTAGGATGTAGCCTTTCTTAGTAGGGACAAAATGAAGCTGGTCCGCTTTGAGGGCTTGCCGGATGTATTCGAGGGCGTAAACTTGTCGGACGGGGAAAACTGGCAACCGGTATAGAGCAACTTCGGCTCCATAGACCCGAATTTCAGTACAGTCTTCAAAAAGAAACCAATCTCCGGTACACTGGTATTTCCTAGCTTGCAGCCAGTATTTCATTTCTGGGAAAACCCTAGGAGAAGGCGAATCGTGGATGATGGTATAGGCGATGGACATGAAAGTGTTCACAAAGTTCGCATAGCCCTCTCCCTTAGGTAATTGACGGACGGAGAAGTTCCAGTCAAAGACTGGTCTGGGTTGGGAATTCTTAGAATAGACCCTGTCTAACCCCAAATGGTCGAACTTATCTGCATGCTGGAACAAGAAGAGGTAGAACACCATTGAGCAGAAGCGAAACTGGCGGGCTTGTGAGAGCTCTTGGAATTGGGTTAGGATGGTCAAGGAGAGGAAACCAAGAATTTCCAAGACAACCCCATTCTGTGACATGAGCCATAAGAAGCGAACGCATACCATAGAAATGTCTTCCGGGCTCCCTATCCCCAAAAGGCCAGCGATGAGAGAGAGAACAGGTCGAACCTCTTCGACGAACAAACTTAGTGAAAACGGCTCTAATGTAGGCAGGGAAGTTGCATGGTCGACGGTTATGGAAGATATAAAGGCACGGCGGGTTTCCCTCTGCTGTTTATTGAACTGGGTTACCAAGGTTTCATCTTTGAAGCTGATATATGTGTCGCTGGCAGGGAAACGGAGGGCATGTCTGATAACATCGGTAGAAAGGAAAAAAACCTTATTCCCCTGAGGGGAAACGAAAGTGCCCCGATGTACATCAAAGGCATCTCTGAGCCAGGTGATGAAATCAATACAAGAATGGACCTGGGGGGTGATTTGGTGGTAGAAGCCCGACACGACAACTCGGAAATGGTCTGCATTCTTGCAATGGCGGCCGAAAAGCAGGGGTTTGATACTGCGTATGTCAAAAGGGTATTTTGGGTCGCAGATACCAGACTGCAAGTCATAGAGGGGTTCAAAAACAGGGGGGTTCCTAGACTCACGGACCTGGGGAGTTTCTGGCTCGTTCTTCTTGGGCGTTCCCCTCCCCATGGCTGACATTTTAAGAATTCGAAAAAGAGAAAGGAAACAGAGGGAAAATGGAGAATGGAATACCTGAATAGAGGGTGACACTTCTCGGGAAAGCAACGCGGGGAACCCTGACAGTGATTGGTGTAGACCAGGCGCTCTTCCCTACTTGGTATTTGCCGTAGATAGTAACCTGTGTCTTTTTACTGGAGAGAAATACAGGAGTTGTTACTACGCGAGTAGGCTGTTCGAGCTAAAAAGGCAGGTGAGTAGGATGACAGAAGGCAAGTGTTGTAAGGACACTGACAATGAGACACGTGGCGCGTGGGGATTGGGGGTGTCAAGGTGTAGGTGCGCACCTCGTGTCAGGTTTAAGGCTGGTACGGGTCTCAGTACCAGCTGACCTAATAAAATTTACCTTACCTTTTATCCACATATGATGTCCAATTCTTGCTGCGCGTGATTTCCTACGGCGAACTAACACATGGCTTTCCCCGCCGTCCAGGTCCGCCTTTGCTCCGCCACGTAATCACACCACGCGGCCTGTTCTTACTATCGCCTTCCAACGTTGAGTCTTCGCCATGCCACGTGTCACCATTCCGCGGGGGTATGGGTCTCATCTTTTCCCCGCTGCTCGACCCCCTCGGAATTTCCCCACGTGCTTTCTCACGTGGCAGCGGCTCCTTTTAATACATTGGTCATGTGTTTAGCGCTGCGTCCCCTTTACTTTTATACCTCCTTTTTACTTATGGTTTTACACTCCACCCTTTCTGTTATTTACCCATTGGCCTTAATACATGCGAATTTCACTACCTTTTCTCTTTTCGACCCACTTTTTGGAACATTTTCCCCTTTGATATAGAACATTAATGCGTGGCTTGTCCATCCTTTAATACACCTGTGACTAATGATAAAGATTGAACAATAGTTCCAAATTTTGCATAAGAGTTCTTTTGGTGAAAACTCTTTTTATTTCTAAGATTTTTGCAGTTCTATCCTGAATACCCACTTCTTCAAGCTGCTGTCTGGTTTGGGTATTTAGAAATTGAATAAGCCGATTGGCTTCCTCAGGCCTATTTCCCAATTCTGCTCGTGTGTTTTCAACTTCATCCAAAGCTGCTCTGACCAAATCATTTCTCTCGTACATTATCTGAATTGAAGGCCATATGTATTTTATTGACTGGATAATATTATCCCAAAGAATTTCATTTATTTCTCTCAAAGGCTTCTCTAATGTGAGATCCTTTTCTAATGCTTTAACCAATTTTTCCAATCTCTTGATTTCTCTTGATTTGTCAGCAACACTCATTTTTGAAACATCATATCTTTGTTCTAAATTGATAAGATGTAACTTTGTGTGTTGAAGTTCAGTTACTTGAAGTTTCAAGTCATTCATTTGCTTTACTAATTATTCTGAATTCAAATTTGAAGTGTCTACTTGTGATGACTCTGCTGGTTGACCTGTTGGTTGTGTACCTGTACCTATCATTTCCTTTGCTGTAGATACTGGTCCACTGGACTGCTTATCTTTTAATGCTTGTTCCAGTTATTTTTCTGTTTCAATCAGTTGCTCATTCATTTTCAAAAGCAACTCCATCATTTCTTCTTCAGAATTCTTCTTTATTATTTCTTCGGTTTGAGGATGTCTTGAAGCAGTTAATTTCAACTGCTTTCTCAAAGCTGCAATGTCATCATCCTTTTTCTTTATTAATGCTTCTATACCTTTGAAATCCTTTGGATTGTGACCTAATCCAATTATTACTTCCTCCAATGTTTTTATCCTATTATCTTTGGCTTGAGAGGAAGCCTTTTCAAGCTGTAGTTGTGTATTTGTGTTTTCTAAAGAATCCTGTAACTTATGAGCTGCCATTGCCTTATCAGTCAGTGTAGAATAGATCATTTCACCAGTCTGCTTATGCAACTCAATCTGATCTAAAGGATGGATGTCTTTTGCTAGGACTTCAAAGTTTTTTCTAATATAATCAGTGACTGTTTGGGGTTGTTGCACCTTGGGTTTGAAATGGCTCATTAACATTTTTCCATGTTGGATGTCAAAAGCTGACATCAATCTTTCTTGATTTTTTGGAGCCATTTTCAAATATTGATTATATACTTGCATTTTCAATGGATCATTCCTGGCCTTGATATTGATAAATGTCTTCTTTATATCTCCTGTATATTTGACTGGTGTTTTGGAAGAAGATATTTCAAGACTCTGTTGCTTCTGTAGCTCTTTCCTTTGTGAAGTAGTGGATGCTCCACTGACTATACCTGTTTGTTGACTGTCTTCTCTTGCTTGGCTATCAGATATTTCTTGAAATGATTCAACTTCTGGAAGAGGATTCAATCTTTGCCTTTTAGTATCTTGCTGATCTGTAGATCTATCACCAGGGGTGGATGTTTTAGCTTCTCTTTTTTTTCCTTTTTCCATATTAAGAGGAGTTTGAATATTGGCCATTTCTGTCTCATTGATCTGAACTGGAGGGATTTGTACCTGAATTTGTTCTTTAGATGTTTCTATTAGCTTTGTCATTGTGAATTTTTCAATTATTTGTATGTCCGGTTCCTTTTCTTTTCCTTTTGATTCTATTGCCACTGTATTGATCTCCTGCAAATGTTGTTGTGAAGTTCTTGCTGAAGAAGGTCCTGCTGTCTGTACCTGCCCAATAGAGTCCAGGTCAAGTATTTTTTCAAGATATTTCATTATATTATCAATATTGACCTGTTCACTATCTTGTTCTACCAAAGTTCCTTCCACCCATTCATTTGTATTTGCATATTGTTCAATTTCTGGCATCCTAAAATGAATGTATGGAGATAATTTGTTTTTCATTCTTCTGTCACAAATAAAGCTATATGGATCATAGGGTGCCCAGTAGAAACTCTTTTGTAGTTTGAGGTAATCTTCTAAAATCCTTTCGGCCTCTTTCCCAGCTTCCCTAGAATTACAAACAAAGGGACCTAATTGGTTCTTTATTCTGAGTTGCGCCTTCTTCTTGGCATTACAGAAATGAACTATATCTAAATTGTTCATCTTTCTGAAAGACTCAGGTGCAAAAAGTCTCATTGGAACATATCTAGGCAATTTGAATGGACACAATTCACATCCATAAATCCTAAATTCAGTATAATTCTGATATAAATACCAATCTCCCACCTTATATTGTTTTGAGAGCTGTAGGATTCTCTTGATTTCATTACTGATTCTGGGAGGAGAAATTCCAGTTAACGAAGTGGTTGCTGGATGTACAAACAGATCAATAAAATCATTGTATGAGTAAGGAGAATCAGGAGAATGATGGGTGATAGCAGACCAAAAGATAACTGATCTAGGGTTTCCTTTAGCATCAAGTTTCTGAATATGGAAAGGAAAACTTTCTGACTGATAGTATATCATGAGATGATATATGAAGGAAGAATATTTGAATACCCTCTCATTTCCAAATCTCATGAATTGATCATGGATTTTGTCAACAATATAAGATGCAAAGTCATACTTAACAGCAGGAGGCTATCCCAGGGTAAAAATAGACAATAATACTAGGGTCAATTGGTCAACAAACTCACTAGTATTAAAACCCATTATTGAATATCATGTTTAAAATAAGTCTGCCCTCATCAGTAAAATAGGTGTGGCCATAAGGGGGAGGGCCTTTAGGCTGATGCTATGGCAGCATGAAATTCTGACAAAGACGGTTTAACTCTTCATGGGACAATTGGGTAGACTTCTCAAGTAATTCAGCCATGTACAGAGGAGTGAGGGCTTGACTAGGTTGGAAATGTAGCATCTCATTTATGGATTGAGCAGTTATTGGGAAGAGGACATCTTGATTTCGGGATAAGACTGCTCTTTGGTTAGGATCATAGTTGGCATGGCAAAGATGGATGATTTTAGGGAAGATACGGACTGCTGGGAGAAGATACATGGGCATATTGGATTCCCAGAGTCCAATAATATCAGAACCATTCAAATAATTGTCTCTGCAGCGAAAAAATATTCGAAGGGGATTCTCACTGATACCTAGGTCTTTAATTTGAAAATCCATATCAGCTAAAGGTAAATAATCCAAGTCTTTATGAGGGGCATTCAATGGTGCTACGTTTAAAGCCACATGAACTTCCATTTTTGGTTCTTGTGGATTCAAAAATGGAAATTCGGGTTTTGACGGGAAAAATAGGTGCGATTGCAAGCTTTGGGAATATAATTACACTTCTCAGGATTTAGAAATGAACTAATAATCAAGCTTGAACCTGCTTTAGTGAAAGAGTATGAAAATCAGATTTATTACAGAGTTCAGTGGGATTTTCTAGGGTAAATACCTGTTTCTCTGAGGATGACGCTGGTTTCAAATAGGTACTGGATAAGGCGAATGATTTCTTGAATGCTTGACTGCAATTTTCTTCGATAGGACAAAGGTTGGCGGACTTCACAAATTTGAAATTTGAATTTTCTGCATGGAGGGTGTATTTTCTTTCTACGTACAAAATAAGGAAAACGACGCGAATTTTTGTTTTATCGGCAAAGTCAAATGGGGGCGAATTTTTTATTATTTTATTGGATGACGTTAGCATGGTACAGTGGACATGTCACGAGAGGAAAGGTGGTAAGTGGTTAGTATCGCACCGCTTATGAGGGAAGGCGGTTTTAGTCGGAGGGGCAGTGATGCGATACAACGACTGACACGTAGCACGACACTGTTTAAAAACCGCTTGGCCATTGCGCGTTATCTTTCGTACGCGGATGGCTAGCGAATGGATGAGGGCCGTAGATCTTTGAGCGGGTGATCGGATGATGGACGAGATAGGGAGTTGACAGATGTTTAACGGGCGGGACCGACGTGATTATTGGTTAATTAATCATTTCGGGGGCATTCTGATTGGCGGGGATCGGTTCTTAATTAACCATGAGGATTAATTAAGTCCTTGTACGGTGGATGGCCGGGAATTATTTTATTTTTATTTTTTAAACATATATAATATGTTTAAACGCTTTTTCATATATTTTTATTTATACACTAATTAAATCAATACGATTTATTTACTGTAGGGGGGTGGGAATAATATTAACGTTAAATTTTAGCCAAAAGGGGGTATATTGTGGGTTTTTGATTTGAATAAATAGGAATTAAATACTTTTGGCTAAAAAGTCATAATATAATGGTTTTGGGGATATTACTATAAAAGGATTTATATATAATAGGAAAAGGTGATTTTCATAGGGAGTTAATATATAAATTAGAGTTAATATGACAAGGGGACAATGTAAACTCAAAATACTTAAATATAACCAAGAAAGTGAAGATTCAAAAGTAAATGGAATTATTATACTTTCATCACTTAGACTTAGAATAAAAGTGATTTTGAGGGCTTTTCATGAAATATTGAAGGATTTTCCTAAGTAAAATGGGATTTTACTTAGGAAAAGATTTTTGAAAGATGAATGAATGTGATAATGGATGATTTCAAGTACTTAGGTCTTTTCAATTATTGGGCCGAGGGTCCGGTCCCTCCAAATGTCAAGGAAATGCCTTGAGCCCCTTTAATCTTCAAATACCTTAGTGCTTAGGGAAATTAGTAAAATCTTTAGGGAAAAATGAAGGGGAAGTTAATAATCTTGACTTTGCTTTGCTGTGAACTTTTCCAATGTAGTATCTGCCTTTGTACTTGTGATGAAAGTAAAATTGAACACACTTAGAACCATCATTCATCACATGTAATTCTGCAACAACATCTACCTACCCTATCTACTTTACTCTACCATTTTTTCTTCTTTATTAGGGTGCACTTAGACTGGCAAACCCTTATCAATCTTCTTTTTCTTTTACATGGCAAACCTACCTAAGTCTACACTTATTACATCCAAGGGCTCAGATTAAACTGTTGAGCTCCTTTTATTAACTCTACCTATCTACTTATTAGCCAAGATTAAACTGTATGGTCAGATTTTATTCTCTATTCTGCAACATGAAATTGAAAAATGAATGAGTCAAGTTTAAACAGTTTGACTCTTTATAAATTGTGGCAAAAGTTTAACAAGCTGCACACAATTAATTATTACAGAAAATGAAATAGTAGTGGCATTTAGATTTGCACACTTTCCTGGTCTATTTTTAGTTTGGGGTTCATTTCTTTCATTTTTTTGACCATTTTATTCTTTTCACCCTTTGATTTTTGTTTTAGGGTATACCCTCTTTACATTTTTTAAATTTTTTGATTTTTTGATTTTTTAAGAATATGGAACACCTTTGCAATAAGAAAAAGGTTTGAACATATTGCATATTTCAATAAGTCAATCATGAAAAATGACACCTATTGGTATAGGAGTCTAACAGAATGATGGGCAACAATTTTTGAGTAGTTTTCCTTCATGCAGCTCCTTGGAATGGCATTGGTGAGATCCATTTCACTGTTTTCAAGCTTCATAAACTCTCTGCACTGCTCCATGTTGAAATTGAAACCTTTGAACCACTTCTCTTGTCCTCTTGGAATCCCTGTAGCTGCATAAATAACCTTTGGTGTGATGGAAAGATTAAGCATTCCCACTTTGGTGGTTGTTCCACTAAAATTTAAAGCAAACTCTATGGAAACCTATACATGGTAGCCTTGTAATTGATCACAAAACTTAAGCAACGTGTCCTTCTGAAGACTTCCACATTTGTTGAGTCTTCATTGATCAAATTCATATCTGCTAGTTCATATCTTAGACATTGGCCACCCTTATTTATCCTTATTTTCTCTGCCATGGTTTTTTTAATGCTTTCACAGCCTCACTTGATAATTTGTAGCCTCGATTGATAGTTTGCAGCCTTGCTTGATAGTTTTTAGCCTCGCTTGATAGTGCTTAATGTAAACCTTTGAAAACACCAGCCACAACTTTGGCTTAATGCAATAGCTCTCCAGAGCTAGATATCATGCAAAGAAGGAATGAGAAGTGAGAAATGACTGAATTAGGAAATATTTTGAATTTTTGATGTCTTCTCATGATGCAATGATGACTCATACATACCTAAACTAGTGATGATGACTTCAGACCTGACCATGTACCTTTGTTTTATCCCTCCATGACTCGAATGGTATCTAACATACCCTTTCCCAACAATATTCTGACACCTAATAGCTAATCTGACGAGAGAGACAAGAAATTGTGCTTTCGTAGCATATCTAGTGTAAATCTGGGTGTTTTCGCTACGAAACTATCAACAGTTTTGTAGCGAAAAGTGACATTTCTTAGTGTATTTCGCTATGAAACTGTGGTTTCTTGGCTAAAATGACATTTTCGGTACAAAAAACTTGGGAATTTAAATCTGTCAGAATATAATGAGTGATATCATATGAGGGGATTTTAAAATGAGTGAATTTAGACCTTAGGGTAAACTTAAACAAGAAAAATTTAAAATTCCCCTTGACCAAGAATATAAAAAATGAATCCCACAACCCTACTTTTGACATATGAACCTATTCAACTTTGTCAAATTATGTTTCATTTTTTGGGTGATAAAAATGGTTCCACTTGGGATGGTGTGCCCCAGTGGTACACCAAAGAACCAGTAGTTCTAGTGATGCTATCCATCTTCTTGAAAACATAAAAAACTTTGAAACTTGCCAAGATTTTTGTTCAAACTATAATGACCCTCACATTGGGATCAAGCTTGATGATTCAACTTGTCATTATTAACTGAAAAACACATAAAATGGAATATATACAATGGAATGAATGATCAATAGATTTTAAGAAGAGTAGTGCTTCAAAAAACTACCATTGACAGGCCCTCCATCACATGGTTGTCCATCCATCTCCTGCAAAATGTAAGTGTTGTTCCCATGGAATGCAGCTACTTTGAATGGACCCTTCCAAATGTTTCCAAACTTACTATATTTCCCCTTCTCTTCAATCCTAGCCTCCCATTTCAAAACGACATCTTGGATTTGAAATTTTTCTTCCTTGAATTTCTTCTCAAATGTCTTCTTGATTCTGTTTTGAGATTGCTGATTACTATTATAGAATTCATCCCTCTTCTCTTGCAAAGCTATCAGTTGATTGATCCTTCTCTGAATTTCATTTGGCTCCTCCTCCAATCCTTGCAGGAGCTTCATGACAGGAACTCCTAAAGATGTAGGAAAGATGGCTTCAGCTCCATATACCAGCTCATAAGGTAAAGTTCCAATTGGCCTCTTTGTACACACTCTATTAGCCCACAAAGCATACTTTAGCTTCAAATGCCATGACTTAGTATTTTCCTGCAATACCTTCTTAATAATCCTCACAATGCTCTTGTTAGAAGATTCAGCATGACCATTCCCTTGTGGATAATATGTAGTAGAATGCCCAAGAGTAATGTGGTATTGATGACAAAAACTAATCATCTTCTTAGATTTAAATGCATGTGCATTATTAGTGATGATATTCATAGGGAAGCCAAATCTAGACAATATATTATTTTCCAAAAATGAAATGATAACATAATCATTTGCTTTCCTAGTTGGGATTTCTTCAATACATTTGGTGAAGTAGTCAGTTGTTGTCAAAATATAACGATGTTGACCTGAAGATGATGGATGAATCTCAGCAATAAAATCTAGCCCCCACTACTGAAAAGGCACCTCAACATAGATAGTCATTGAAGGTAAAGGTACAAGCTTCTTCTTACCATTAAAAATCTGGCACTCATGGCAGGCAGCAATCTTTTTGTATACATCTTTAAACATTGTAGGCCAATAATAGTCTGCTCTGAGAATCTTGTTTGTTGTTGCCTTCCAATAATGATTACCTCCACAATATCCTTTGTGGAACTCCTCAATCACTTTATCAGCCTCCTCTTCCAGCAAAAAATTCAACAAAATACCACTGGTATCCTTCCAATACAGATTTTTGTTGATGATGCAATACCTTAAAGACTTTAACTTCACAAATCTTCCCTTGGAATTTTTCAGCTTAGTAGGTGCTCTGTAATGATGTAAGAAAAAAACTATGTCTTTTACCAATCTGAAATGATACACTTTTCTTCAATGGGGATCAGCTCTTCCTCTTCATCTAAAATTTCTGAAATTTCTGCAATTAAATTCATGTCAAGACAGTCAAAGTTTGACTGTGCCATCAGCTTTGCTAGACCTTGTCCTTTGACCAATTTTATAGGCTTGATCGCTATATCATATTTGATCAAGTTAGAAATCCATTTCCTCCTCTTACCATCAGGATCATCTTGAGTTAGGATGTCTTTCACAACAACATTAGGAACAAAAGCTATAATATGAGAATGCAGAATGTGAATTTTGAAATATTTGATGGCCTTTACCAAGGCATAATCTTACTTCTCTAAGATGTTGTACTTAAGCTCTGAGTTAGCTAATGTCCTACTAAAAAATGAAATGGGCTGCTCATTACCTTGATGTCCTTTCTGCAACAAAACTCCAACAATTGTATTTTCTGATGCAAAGGTAAGAACCAAAAATTCTTTTGAGAAATCTGAGCTGATCAACACTGGTGCTTGGCTGAGTTCCTTTTTGATCTCCTCAAATGAGTGCTTTTATTTTTTTGTCCACTTAATGTCAGCTCCTTTCTTCAACATCCTTGTTATGCCCTTTACAATCTCAACACAATCAGGAATAAACCTCCTCACAAAATTTACCTTTCCAAGAAAAGGTTGAATCTCCTTTCTTCTTCTAGGCAAATCCACTTTCTGAATTGCATTGACCCCGTTTGGATCAATATTAATCCCATATTTAGAAATATTTTTTCCACGTAATTTACCTGAAGTTAAAGTAAAAATAATTTTGGTGGGATTGAGAGAAATACCAAACCTTCTAGACTTCAGTAGAATTCTTTCTAGGTGCTTCAAGTGATCTTCTTCCCTCCTTGAAAAGATTGTTATGTCAACTAAATAGAAAACCACCATCTTTCCCTTCTCCTCAGCAAAATCAATGTCCATTGCTCTATGAAAGGTAGCTCCTGCATTCATTATACCAAAAGGCATCTTGGCATACATGAATTTGCCCCATGGTGTGGTAAAGGTTGTTTTTTCCTGATCTTCTGGATGCAAAAGTATTTGATTGTACCCTGAAAAAACATCAAGCATAGACATCCTTTGTGAGCCAACAATTTTCTGCAAAATTTGGTCCATCTTTGGGAGAGGGTAGTTGTCCTTCAGAGAGGTTTTATTCATGTTTCTGAAGTCAATGCATATTCTGATTTCTCCACTCTTTTTTCTGACTAGAACCAAGTTTGCAAGCCACTTTGAGAATCTGATTGGAACAATAATTTTGGCATCAAATAGTTTCTTGATTTCCTTCTCAATCAAAGGCATGAGAAGTGGATTAATCCTCCTCAAATTTTTCTTAAAATACTTTTCATTTTCCTTAATGGGAATGGTATTTTGAATGATATTAGGATCATACTTCTTCAAATCAGCATAACTCCAAGCAAAAACATCTATGAACCTTTTCATCATCTCAATATATTTGTGTTTCAAATCAACTAAAAGAAACTTTGAAAGCTTAATCATTTTTGGCATAGCTACTATACCAAGGTTACAACCCTCTACCTCTTCATCATCAGCTTGTATCCTAGGATATTTGAACACATCATTCTGATCAAAAAACTTCTCAAGGGGTATGACGCCTTTGGGTATAGATTTATCCTTCAGCTGTAACACTTCATAATTTCCCTTAGATTCAGCAAGCATGTTTTGCTAATCTACTTGTATATTTTCAAACTCTTCTTTCAGATCAATAAAGTTCTTTAATTGTTGGTCATCCTCAAAGATTTGCCAATGGATAATGTTATCAGGGATATATGGTATATGGAAAATATCAATTTCATATTTTTCAGTGGAATGTATGGGAATGATGAAAAGACTTGCAGAGACAGCTAGGGAGTCATCAATGGAGTTTTGATCCCTAGTCTTAACAATGAATGAATGTTATTGGAAATTTTCCAACATATCCATGACTAGATTTATGTATACCCTCATTCTCACATCCTTTTTTTGATACACACCTTCAACTTGTTTAATGACTAATTCAGAATCTCCACAAACAGAAATCTTTTGAGCACCCATTCTTTTCAAAACTTCTAAGCCCAAAATCAAAGATTCATACTCAGCCATGTTATTTGTGCAATCAAAATTCAATTTTTAAGAAAAAAAATTACTTCATCATCTAGAATTGTGATCCAAATTCTTGCTCTTGCCCCCTCTCTTCTTTCTGATCCATCAAAATGCAACAACCACCAACCTTCAGCCTTTTCCTCAATGATTTGCTGATCTTCTGTTTGCTGATTTTCTCTCTGCTGAATTACAGATTGTTGATTTTCTACCTTCTTTTTGTGCTTTGATTCATCAGTCAACTCACTGAAAAGAACAATAGATCCAAGTTCAGTATCAAGAGCATAAATTGGGAAGTTCCGAGGTTTATCTTTACTACTCACCATGTAAGCCATTCTTGTTTCTCTATAAAGTCTCCTTTTCTCACCAAAAACAGGAATGGTGGTATAAGTTAGGTCCATCTGCATTGTACCTTTGATTTTTTTTGCCCATGAACATGATAATAGCATGCCAAAATTTGGTGGAATGTCTGCTACCACAAGGTCCATCTTAGTAGGGACTTGTGTAAGACCAACAACAACATCTTTAATTAAACCAATGCACTGAAATCTTTTTGAATCAAAAGAAAACAAATCCTTATATGGTCTAGTAATTTCCAACCCAATCCTCTCCATGATTACTTTGGGAATAAGATTTTGAGAGGCCCCTGAACCCAACATGGCATTATGCAATGTCATGTCATGAATGCTAAGGCTGACATAAAAAGGAGGCACCTCCTCATTCTGTTCATCTTCTAATCTTAGACCCAAGTATATGTTTGGATGATCTTCTTGAATATTTAAGATCTCAACAACTCCTGGTTGTGAATTTAGCATTTTCAAACTATTAGTTCTGTATTCATTTTCCTTAAGAATTTCTCCAAAAAGTACTGGTATTTTGATCTTAGAAATTTCACTCTCCAAACTGAAAACATAAGAATATTTTTTAGTTTCTTTGATAGGAGGAGGAGGAGGTGTATCTTTCTTAACCTCAATAGCTTTAGGGACATATTTCTTAGGCTATGTTTTATTTTCAGTAATTGGCACATTTCTGTTTCTGAGGTTTTATTTTTTCTGCATCTCAAATATTTCATGTTGATATCCCTTAAAATAATCATATGGATCATCACCCTTGTTTACTTCATGGTTTGATTCATCATGTTCCTCCTTAGTCAAGAATATTCCAGACATGTCTTCATCTAGACAATGAATGGACTCTTCTGGAATTTCAGGTTCATCATATTCATCAACCAAGTTCTACTGAAAAGGAGGTCTCACTCGAGGGTCGGGCTCCTGATTTCTATTTTCCCTTGGCCTTTTATGTTTTTGAGGTCTTCTGAATTGAGGATTTCTAAACTGAGGCTCATGTTGTATAGGAGGAGTAGAGGCATTCCCAAGGGCAAGCCTATACATCAATTTTTCCATTGTCTTCATCATGGAATCAAATTTGTCATCAAAGGTGGAAGGCTTATCTTCTTCTTACAACTTAGTCTTACCCATCTTGGGCTTTTTTGCTGCTATCATATTGACCTCCACCTTCACTGCATCATTCTACATTTTAGCAAGTGAAGGGGATTCTCTCTCTCAGAAGTATAGAAAATTCATAATCAAAAGCTTTAACATATCTCATTTGAGCTAAGGCTTGTGGAGGTTTTAAATGGGCAGGGATAGAATCATAAAATTTGTTAAATATTATTGAAAAATTTTGGACAGTTTCATCAACAGCTCTTCTCAAACTATTGTACTCAGTGAGGGCTTGTACATGGTTGGTTCTATTTCCCCATTTAATCAAAAATATATCTTAAAGTTCATTCCAATTATGAATTCTTCCTGTAGCAAGGGATTTGAACCACTTCCTAACTTCACCAGTAAATCTCTGAGCAAACAATCTCATCTTCACATCCTCATGGTCAACCTCCTCCCTATCTATAAATTCATTAAATTGGTCTACATGCTCTTCAGATGTAATATCTTCATCACTTCCCCAAGTTTTGATTCTAGCAGAGTATTTTCTAGGAAGGGCATGTAGGACAGCTAAAAGAACAAGAGGGGCATACCTAGTAGATGCAATAGGTGGAGGAGGTACATTTCCTTCCATGATGAATGGGACTGTGGTATTTTTAGGGAAAATAGTAGTAGAGGAAGAGGAACTGTTAGGAGGAGGATTGTTTGGTCTTTTTTGTCTAGTGACAATTGAAATCCAATCAAGAAGAGGAACACCCATTTTAATTCTTAGCAAAATTTCAAAAGGGTCAAGCTCCCTCAACCTATTCAAAGACTCTTTTTCTAATAGTAACTCTGAAGTGACTAATTCCCAAAAAATTTCTTTATCTTTTTTCGTCACTAAGGTTGAGGTATCAATACCTCTCCTATGTAGGTCTAAGACAATTTCAGTTAATTCTTTTTCACTTTCAGACCTAAACAAGACTTTTTTAATTTTATCATCAAATATTTTGTCTTCGGGACTTCTTAAAACTTCAAAGGACAAGGATTTTGTATGTAATGGAGTACCTGCTATTGCAAAAATTCCTTGACTACCTTTGGAGATGGTGTTTGGATTGTCCACAATGTTAGGTGGATCTGGGTCAGGATTACTCCTTATGTATCTCCTTCTCAAATCCACCTTTGATCATATGAATTCTGAATGGAGTCATCAAGGTAGATGTAGCCTCAAACAACTTCCTAAGCTCCTGCTACTTTCAGAAGTTCAGCTTCAAAACTTCGGGAAAGTGTAATCTTCAAGCTCCCGGCAGACGCACCAAAATTTTATCACAAAATTGCACCTGATAGGTTGCTAATCAGACAATCTCATGTAACTATTTCATACCAATATTTTGACTGAAGCTTAGCCTCTTTAGTCTGAGACAGCTCTCTCAAAGGGTTAATGATATTGAATAAATATGTATTTAGATGGCTAACTCTACTTGGAAAACAAATTTCTTGTGATGGATATAGGTTGAAAATAGTATCAGTATGCAAAAATTGGGCTTATGGAGTCAACACTTTCAGTGATTCAATAGTAAGTTCACTTCACATGGAAGCCAAGGTAGGTAAGAGTTTTTAGCAGAAGTACACACACACATGAAACAAGAAATCACACAGTCAATTCATCTATAAAGGAAGTCAGAGCATTACATGAATTAATTCTGAGTATTAAAGATGAAAACCACTTCAAATGGTACACATAAAAACATAGATAATATAGGCACTAAAAAATCAATCAGATTCTCAGGTTGGTCAAGAAACAAGTCTCTGTATTACTGAAAATAGTCAATTTACATAAAGCTATAGTTTTGCCAAAAAACCTCCAACCCTTGAAAAATTTGAATCTCTTCCCTTTAATAGAATTTTTACATCATCAGATGATCTACCTCTTGGCTATATTCATCGAATTTGTTCCTAATGACACCTTGCATAACCATAAAAAATCTATTTAATGAGAAATTGACAACTGTCCTAATTGATAATCCTTTTCCTAATATGACTCAAACTGTTCATTATTACATTTAACAACCTTATCTCTAACAACAATTACATATTTTAACAAATATGCTTTCACATGTTTGAATAGGGGTGATGGGACTCATCACTACATAACCTCTTAATTAACCTCCTCTAAAACTGGAAACAAAACCCTATTTTTTAGGCAAACTGGTCTTCATCTTCAACGAATGCTTTGGATGGTAGTTTGTCTTAATTTCATGGTATTTTAGTGTTGGATAACTTTTTTCATGGTCCTTTAACACTTGGATAGTATCCATTTGTCAAAATATGCCCAAAAACCTTCTTAAAAAACTCCAACATAGTACGCTACGAAAGTAAGACATTTTCGTAGCGTACTTTCGTAGCGTACTTTCGTAGCGCTACAAAAATGCCTTTTTCCATCATCCTTTTTTATTATTTCTTTCTTCATGGTGTTCATTTTTCTTTAATATATCTCCCATACAAATTTCACCTCTTTAAAGCTCCCAAAACTGATTCAAAAAGAAAAAAGAAAGCTACAGTAGTTTCGTAACGTTTTGTTGTTCTTCAAGCCCAGGAATGCTACGAAACTGCTGAAAACAGTCAATATTCTAGAATTTTGTGTAGTTTGAAAAATATACCTTCTAAGTGCCAAAAACATGATTCTAACATGTCATTCGCCTTCTAAGCCATCTCACACTATGATTCTTTAATGCCTTCACAACCTCACTTGATAATTTGCAGCCTCGCTTGATAGTTTACAGGCTCGCTTGATAGTTTGCAGGCTCGCTTGATAGTGCTCAATATAAACCTTTGAAAACACCAGCCACAACTTTAGCTTAATGCAATAGATCTCTAGAGCTCGATATCACGCAAAGAAGGAATGAGAAATGAGAAATTACTGAATTAGGAAAGATTTTGAAGTTTTGATGTCTCTTCATGACACAATGATGACTCATACATACCTAAACTGGTGATAATGACTACAGACCTGACCATGTACCTTGGTTTTATCCCTCGATGACTCGAATGGTATCTAACTTACCCTTTCCCAATGATATTCTGACACCTAACAACTAATTTGACAAGACAGAAAAGAAACCGCGCTTTTGTAGCATATCTAGTGTAAATCTGGGTGTTTTCACTATGAAACCATCAGTATTTTTGTAGCGAAAAGTGACAATTCTCAGTTTATTTCACTACGAAACTGTGGTTTTTGGTTAAAATGACATTTTCAGTACAAAAACCTTGGGAATTGAAATATTTCAGAATATAATGAATGATATGAGATGAGGGGATTAGAAAATGAGTGAGCTTAGACCTTAGGGTAAACTTAAACAAGAAAAATTTAAAATTTCCCTTGACCAAGAATATAAAAAATGAATCCCACAACCCTAGTTTTGACATATGAACCTATTAAACTTTGTCAAATGATGCTTCACTTTTTGGGTGATAACAGACCCAAAACAAAAATGGAGGATTTGAAAATGGTATGATAACCAAAAGCCAAGCAGATTACCCAACCCAATGTGCATGGAGATGAAGTGGAGAGTGTCATGTTCATGAGTGACTCACTTCCATTAACAAAATGGAATTCCCTTATTTTCCCAATCTTCCCAACCATACTGGTTAATACCTCTTTATTTTTTAACAAGGTTGAGGAGGATAACATATACTTGACCTGTAAGTTCATCCTTTGGATGAATCCCTTCGAGTATATCTAACAAACCCTAATAAGGAGTTGTTCTATCTTGTCATGTTCAACAATTCCATCATGTTTTATGTCTAAACGAGTCCAATGAAGGTAAAACTCTATTGGATTCCTGCGATTTGGAAGATTGGCATACCAAATGACAAGGCAACATGGAACCAATCTTTAGAGTTCTAGGACCTAGCCTTCCTAGACTCAATGAGGGATCACTCAGGTTTTTTGCAAAGGATATGTGCTTGTTTTCTTTTTAAGGGTTGATTTTAGGCTAGTTATTAAGTACAAGGTTTGTTTGATTGTTTTGGTCTGGCATGATGATAAAAGAGCATAGATAGAATGGTAAATCTCTAAGTCATTAGGAAATGGAGTAAAATGGAAGTCATGATAAGTTTATAAAAGGATCGGGGAGTATCATAGGGAAAATCTAACTTGGCCAGTGGATCTTCAAAGTTTTTGGAATAATGAGATGAACATTAAGGATAAGAATGAAAAGTAGGACAAAGAGAAATTAAGAATTCTTTATCATGTACTTTAAACAAGAAATATCTTTCAAGATTTCTGTTTTGAAGCAAGCCAAAGGACAAGGAAAACCATAGACTTATTTGGACAAAATTTTAATAAGCAAACCTTTCAGAAAACAATCCATCAATCAAAGACTACTTTCAGATAAGAAAAGATATAAGAAAACAATAAGAGCAGCCTAAGATCAAACAGAAATAATCTAATCTGCTTTTGACTAACTCTCTAGGGATATTTAAAGAAACTTTTGGAGGCAGTCCAGAGGACAGGGCTCACCATAGACTTCCCTGGTTTAGACTCTACTAAGAATACTTTAATAGGATCTTTAAGAACAATATCTCAAGTTGTAATCAAAGGATCATGGACTCACCACTTAATTTCTTGGTTTCACTCTATTGAAATTATTCCTCAAAACAACCTCTAGGTTGTACTCAAAGAAACATGGACTTACCAAAAGGGAAACTCCTTGGTTATACTCTATTGAATCATTTCTAAAATAACAAGCTAGATGGAACTGGAGGGAAATTAAGAATCCTCCAATCAGACCTTGTAGAAGAAAACATTTAGACGGTGAAGAGTAAACAGAACTAAGGTGCTTTCAAAAGACATTTTTTAGCCTAAAAATTTTACTTTACTGTAACAAAGAAAGATGAAAACATAATGAAAATAGGAAATAAAAATAACAGATAGAAGCACTTCACCAATAGCCAAGCTCAAGGATCCAGTGATCTAGCCTCCTCCATCAACAAACAAATCAGGGCATCGACAAGATCCAAGACATCAATTTTCCTTCAACTTCCAAGAGACTGTGTATTACTTCAAAGAGTCATCAAATGTCAACAATAGAATGAGTTCAGATGCAGTATTTATGTTGAAAATGAGGAGGTGGAGCTCAAGATAGGGTTTGAGTGCCATTAATTACAGAGTAAAGGCATTCCTAACCTTGAAAACCATGCAAGGCATAAGGCAGGAATATCTGCAGCTACTTCTCTGTTTTTAATAACTTTGTCTTAACTTCTAAAGAAGAAGAGGTAAAAAGTTTGACTTTTAAGGCCTATTCTTAACTATTACAATAAGTTCTTTGACAGATAAAAATATCTTCTGATTGTGTAATAACTGCCCACTACCTTTATGGAAAGACTTTATGTTGTAGGTGGCAGTTTAACCTTTGGAGGAGTAACTGCTTCTTTGTTGATTCATTCGAGGTTGTCATTGGGTTATTTGTCTATGTTTAATCATAAAACTTAGCAATTAGGCCTTTGAACCTTGATTTATTCTTAATTCTGTCTTACTGCCTTTATCCTCTGTTCTGCTTCATGACTATTTTTTATTCATTTATCTTTTATCTTTAAACCTTTTTACTTTTTATCTTTCAATCATTGTCTTTAAGGGCTAATATTTTGTTTATGCTTTGCTCTGTAATTAGCCCTTTTGATCCTTCCATCTTCCTTTCTTTCCTTTCTTCTTTGACTATAGCTTGTCTTTGTGTGCAGGGAAGATCTCTTCATGATATAAGGGTTTATAACCCATCAATGATTATGATTCATCGAGGGTTAAGTCTTTTTAAGTAAATCCTTGGCCTTCTTTATCTGTATTTTCCTCTCAAATATTTATCCATAGGTTATTTTATCTTTTGAATGTCCCTCTAGGCATTATCGCCATTAAAACCTGCAAACACATGAACACATGTTAATTGAAAACCTGCGGGATTGGATTAAACTGCATTTTTTGGGTTTTGAGGCATCGGGGCGATTTGTAGGGGAAGAGGGAGTGCAAAGGGAAGGTTTTGTATGTGGAACCAGGTGGAAAGATGAAGAAATTTGAATTTTTTCCCGAGAGAGGAAGGTGGTTTTGGAAAACCACGGCGGTTTATCGCATGGATGATGAGCGGTAAATGGTTTTGAGCTCATCGAGCATGATTCCATAGATTAACGGCCATGTGTCCAGAGCGAAACCACTTTTTTCTCATGGGTTAGGAGTGTTAACACTCGACATCGATTTCTGCGCGATATGGGATCTGGGATGTTAGATCTCAAAGGGCGAGATCGATGGTGTGGAATGGTTGAGAGACTCACATGCAGGTTTGGGAGTGGAGCCCAAGACAGGTGGCGGGCTATAGCTGGTCGGCAGGGGAGTAGTGGAAAGTGGGGCCCAGCTTGATGATGTAAGCAGGTTTGTCATGTAGCGCAGATCGCTTTGATGTGGGATGAAGGGAGGAGAGGCGATGGCCGTTGGATCAAGGCCCAGGGCTCAGAATCAACGGTTGAGATGATATGGGAGAAAAACGAAGAGGCAAGGTGAGAGGGGGGGCCGCTTTTAATTTTTCAAAGGTTTTGGGTGGGTTTTTATAAATTTTAGGGTATAAAAATAAAAGTGCGGAAGAGGCTTTGTAAATGGGTGGAAGCCTTGGTTTTATGGGAGCAGGGGGAACTGGGGCTGAGACGAGAAGGGGCTAAAGGCCTGATTTATGCAAAAATGTGCTTTTATCATAAAAACAAAGTTTTCATGAAAATTAAAAGGTCTGATAGGCTTAGAATTTAGTTTTAAACAATGTAAAAAGGGTTTTTACATTGTTTTAAGGGTTGTTTAGAAGAAAATGATGTGTGGGGGGATTTTTTGGGGTTTTTTGAGAAAGGAAAAGGGAATGAATGAGGGTGTAAGTGAGGTAATGAAAATGAGGCAAAACGGGCCCAAAAAATGGAATTTTCTTTGCAGCAGGGTAAACCTTGAGAAGGCAAAGGATAATTTTTTTAGTGAATCAGTTAGGTTTAGGATGATGAAGGCAATGAGATTTCTAGAGCTCATAATGTTTCCTTAAATATTGTTTCTAGAAATCTAGGATTTATAGCCTAGTCATCCTTAGATATTAGCAAAATTTACTGATGACTAACAGTGGCTCCACTTGGGGAGGGCATCTTTCTTTTCAAGGTGTCCAGAACCTCAGTTCATGAAATCTCTAAGTTTCAGTAGATGAGTGCCTTATTCATTGGGTAGATTTCCCTTCTTCTCAGTTGCTAATATTCCTTTGAAGTGACAAGCCTTAATAACCTGCAACATGTGATTTCCTTTGAAAACATTTCTACCTACCCAATCCTACTTGTCTTAACATTTTTTCTTCTCTAAATGCATTTGAATTGGCAACTCTTGGCATTTTTATTTTTGAAAATAGAAATAAACTATCTAATCTTATCCTTATTTCTTCCAAGAATTCAGATTAAATTGTTGAACTCTTTTATTTTCTTCCTAAGCTACTTGACTGCCAAGATTAAGCTGTTTGGCAGACTTGATTCTCTAGCTATTGACATGAAATTTAAAACATGGTTCAAATTAGAATTAGACAGTTTGATTAACCATGGTTGTGGCATTTGGAACAGGCTGCACACAAACATTTATTTGCATAAAAATAAATCTAAAAATATGAGGCTGTGATTTTTCATTAGTAATGCATCCTTATCCATCTCTTTGGTTCTGTTTTGAGCATGTGGAACCAGGATCTTCATATTTCCCTAATCTATCATTCCTGATAAGTCAATTCTGAAATAATCTTGACAATATTTGTTTCTACTAACTTATCAACATAAATTTAAAGCATGTTTAGCCATGATTAGGCTAGATGAATGAACAATATATCATTTTGAATCAGTAGTGGCATTTAGACTTGCACACTTTTAGCAGTTCTATTTTTTGGGTATGGGGTTGTACCTCTTTTGAACTTGCCCTCTTTTTCCTTTTCTTTTCTCTCATTGTTTTTGTATTTTCTTTCTTTTTTCAAAACAATTTAAAACTAAAAATATGCTCACAAGGCTGAGTTTACTTTGCATACCTACCTATCCTAATCTAACTTTACATATGATATGTATTCATTAGGTGAACTCTTTTTCCAATACAGCCAATTAAGTAAGTGACTAGATTATTGCTTTTTGTTCCACTTCTTAGGTATGCTGGCAAGCCACTCCCACTTTGTCTTCTTTTGAACAGTAGCACCCCAAATTTTCTTTAAATTCTACCACAAACTATTCCTAGCATGTTTTACTCCCTCTTTAAAGCTCTCTAAGGAAAAATCAAAGGGGTATTCAAATAATAACTGGCCTAGAGGATTTGAGAAATAGACCTCATTTAGGATCACTCCCTCCTTTACTTGACTAACCTTGGGATCCTTTTGAGAAATAATCTCTTCTCCCTCTTTATGATTATCTGATTTGGCAGCTTCAGAATGCAATGTTATGCTGCCTTCAAGAAATCCTGGCATGCCCTGATTGAGTGAGATAATTTTTGTTTGTGAGCCATTATCCAGATGAGTAGGAGTATTCTTTGGCACTAGGTCTTCTTGAGAAGGTAGTATAGCATCAGCATCAATCTGTTCTATACTTTATGTATGAGAAAATGCATCAGTATATAGGCCAGCAGTAGAACACATAGACATATCTTCTTTACATAAAAATTTGGCTGTTGGTTGTATGCTTAGGATCTGATTGCTTTCTTATTTTGTTAAAAGGGGAGGTGTCTTTCTCTTTCTCTGGATAGAACTATGATGTTTCTTTTCTTTTTGTGACTGCTCATAAGGATGAATGTCTTCTTGAGGAGGTATTACAGCCTCAACAACAATCTGTTCTTATGTTTCTTTATAAGCAATTTCTTTGGTAGGTAAGGCAGGAGTGGGACAAATAGGAATATTTTCTTTATATAAAGGTTCAAAGGCTGGTTGTACTCTTAACATATGATCTATCTCTTCTTCAGTTAAAGGAGGAGACATATTTTGTTTTCTTTGGATTGGGAAACAATCATTTTCCTTCTCTAGAGCAGACTGATTCCGAGGCTGAATATCTTCTCGAGCCTCGTTTAGTAGGGGTGATGAATTATCACTAGTGTCTTCATAGAAAGCCTGCGGATTTTCTCCTACTTCTTGATGGATTTTATCCTCAATCAACTCTTCTTGGTTTTCATGATAGTTATCTTGAGTAAGTAAAACATGAATCTTCTCTAATAGATCTTCAGGATGCCAATTTCCTAAATCTTCATCAATGTTGACAAGGTATTGTATGAGGTCTTTATATTGATCACAACAATTTTCAGCTAATGATACAGATGGATAATTTTCTTTATAATGCTCACAGAACACCTTGTGGAGATATTTTAAGGAAAACAAACTACTTGGTTTCAGACCTTCATACCATTCCCTTGCCTTACCCTCTAGAGTTTCCATAAAAATTTTCATGAGGTATTCTTCATGCCATTCAGCTTTTAACCTCCATACATGTATATGAAATTGGATGAGATGTAACAAAGGATCATCAAATTTTTCATCTTGAGACATAGGTAGGTTTTTTATCAAATTTATCTAAGGAATTTTGTGTGGAAATCCAGGGATATGATCTCTGTTCATTGGAGCATATCTCCTTTTTATCCTTGGATCCATGTTTGTAAGTCAGGGAGCGTCGCTGTGTCTTTTCAACCAATTTAGAGTTCTCTACCAGTGGAGTCTTTTGGTCTATTGAGGGTTGTGGAGTCGCCGGGTGGAAGTTTTTAGCTTTTTTGAAGGTAAAATGTGTTATTGTCCACCACCAATAAGTAATAAAAACCAATCTAAGAATTTTTTTGGGTTTTTCTGAGTTTTTATGTGGTTCTTATGGTTTCTAGAGTCCTAAGGAGTACTTATTTTGTCACTGACTCAGAAGCTCACCAGTGGAGTCGCCAGAACGTTGGAGTCCTGTGATTTGGCAGATTGGCATACCAAATGACAAGGCAACATGGAACCAATATTTAGAGTTCTAGGACCTAGCCTTCATAGACATAGAGAGGGATCTCTCAGGCTTTTTGCAAAGGATATGTGCTTGTTTGCTTTTTAATGGTTTATTTTAGGCTAGTTATTAAGTACAAGGTTTGTTTGATTGGTTTGGTTGGGCATGATGATCAAAGAGCGTAGATAGAATGGGAAATATCCAAGTCATTGGGCAATGGATTCAAATGGAATTCATGATAATTTTGTAAAAGGATCGGGGAGTATCATACGGTAAATCTAACTTGGCCAGTGGATCTTCAAAGTTTTTGGAATAATGAGATGAACATTAAGGATAAGAATGAAAAGTAGGACAAAGAGAAATTAAGAATTCTTTATCATGTACTTTAAACAAGAAATATCTTTCAAGGTTTTTGTTTTGAAGCAAGCCAAAGGACAAGGCAAACCATAGAATTCTTTGGAAAAAATTTTAATAATAAAACCTTTCAGACAACAATCCAGCAATCAAAGACTACTTTTAGATAAGAAAACATATAAGAAAACAATAAGAGCAACCTAAGATCAAACAGAAATAATCTAATCTACTTTTGACTAACTCTTTAGGGATATTTAAAGCAACTTTTGGAGGGAGTCCAGAGGATAGGGCTCACCATAGACTTCCTTGGTTTAGAATCTACTAAGCATACTTTAAAAAGATATTTAAAAAAAATATCTCAAGTTGTACTCAAAGGAGCATGGACTCACCACTTAATTTCCTGGTTTCACTTTGTTAGTTCCCAAATCGACCTTAGGCTGAAATAAGGCAGAAGAAGGACAACACCAAACCACGCTCAGCCTCGTAGCTAGCCCTACGAGGACAGGAGAGGGCTCTCTCCGGGTCAATCTCAAGAAAAATGTTCAAAGGGAATTGAGATGACTAAACCAACAACTGATCTTAGGCTAGATAAACAAATAGGAGGGTTTGATTTTGATTTTTAGGGGTTTTTGTTGGAAAAAGAGAAAAACAATTTTTGGGCTTGGGGATGAGGCCAAATCTTGCAGAGTTCAAGTTGGGGCAGGGTAGGCAATGAATTTGATGTCTTAGATTAAATGAATGGATTGAAAAGACTGTTGAGGAGCTGAAGAGGGCAAGAGAGTGCAAGGATCCTCTTCAAACTGACGAAAAACACATAAAACTAAACAAAATTTTAAGGTAGAGTACCAGCAAATCAATGGATTCTACCTCAATTACTCATTTGTTTAATTCAGAAGCATAGAGAAGGGAAATGACATACATATAGCATTAATAAAACTTACAATAACATGAGAAGAACATCATCAAAACTCAGAAGCCACAAGGATCCCAACAAGTGCTGCAAAACTCTGGTCTTTCCTTTGCAAAAAATATAAAATGAATGTACAATGAGGTGACAAACTTTTCCCAATTATCCAACCCTGAAAATGTCTCAGAAAATACAATATATAGACCATCCTAACCCCTTCCCATGCCTCTAGGGGTCGAGCTCATCCTTCTAGGAGCTGTTTCAACCAATTCTAAACATGGAGCTAAAATCTAGGTAGCCAAACAACTTGCCTCTATATGCTAGGAAACTGATCCATTCACTTAATTTTCACTTTTTAGTGAATGAATCCTCTAGAACAAGTAAAAAAATGCCAAATTTACATCATGGTTACCAAATTACATCAAGAGAGATCAATCATCACATGAAAAAGTAAAACTAGTCAAAACTGGGCGAATTTCTGAGCTGAACAGTGAAATTTGGGCAAAATTCCTCTATGCACCGCGCCCAAATTCTCTATGCGTCATGCCAATTTGAGCCTATTTTTGGGGCACTTCCTGAAGTCCAAATTGAGATCATGATAGCTCGTTGGAAATCCCTGGATGTCTGCTATCCAACTCAAGTGTAATTTTTCAATTTTGATGTCATTTTCCCCTCCAAAACAGCAATCTCCCAAGACTGGTTCCTGCTGGTGCAAAAAGTGGCAGAAAGGCCATTTTTGGAGTGTTTTTGGCCCTTTAGGCAGCCCAGAATTTGATGAAATTCTTCGGCCATTCCTGAACATACATAATATATCATGAAAAACCCAAAAATGCAAATTTTTCCTCCAGAAGATGTCCCAAACGTAAGCGCGCGTCGGGTGGCGCGACGCGTCGGGCGAAAAAACCTGTTTTGCAACCAAAATTTTCAAAATGACAAAATATTCTCCAATTTTGCTGAAATTTGGAGTGAAGGTCTCCCATTATGTGTCATGCTCAGCCAAGGAAGCTTCGACCAAGATTCGGAGCGGATCCGGCCTTTTCCGACGTTTTAGTGCTTTTCTCAACCTTGCCTTCAGGATCTTCATTTTTTCTCTGCAAACGTGTGTGCGGGCCCAATAGTGATTCTTCATATGTCTGAGCATGTATTTGTCCCTATTAGCCTTTTCCAAGAGCTTCTCCAGATGAATTTTGACATGCGTAAGGCAAGTCTCTCGCTCAAATGGTGTCATGTCACCCGGTCTCTTTCGGGCCAATTCTCGATCTTCACAGATTTGCCGCAACTCTATGAGTGTTTGCTGATCCTCCAGTTGTTTATTATGCTGCTCTAATTAATCTATCACCCGCTGAGCTCTCTGCAATTTCTCAGTCAGCTTGCCAATCTCAGCTTTCTGCTCCTGGATTATCTCTTTCAGTTTTGAGCTGGGAGAGCTCGCATCAACATCGATGAGTATAAAATCAGTGTCTTGGCCTCCTGAAGGGCCCTCATCGTGCATAGGCCTCTTGCCTCTATCCTGAACCTGTACCTGTGCTGATGTCGAAAGCGAGACCCCTTCCACGCCATGTGGAGATAGTACTCGCGCTGCTGATGAAGATAACGAGACCCCTTCCACCCCTGGTGGAGATAGTACTCGTCGTGCCGCTACAAATAAGGCTCTGTGGCCTCTCTGATATGTCACACACACTGGAGCACTGATAGGCTCAGTATTGGGAAACTCAAACTGATGTGAAGGCTCTCCCTCATCATGAACAATCTCGGGAGGAAGTTGGGGCTTTGCAAAGAAATCATGGGAAATGAACTCATCCCACGCGATGCCCTGTAATCCAAGCTGATGCACTACAATGATTTTGATGAGCGCATAATGATAGATGCTGTTATGTTGCTGCTCCGGAGTCTTCTTCTGCACAAGGGTAGTCATCCACTCTATATTCCGACACATGAAGTATGGAATATTCATCAGTCGCACTCTCGTGAAATGCATCAAAAGTCTGATATGGTATGCATAAAGGCGTGAGAATCTACCCTCACAGCTGAAATATCGGATGATGAGTTTCATCAATGGTGCATAAGACTCCTGCAGAAATCGGAATGGAAATACCCTGCTCAACTGCCTCAAATATCCAGGTCTGATGTAAGGCTCATAATATGCTCTATCCAGCTGTTGTCTCTTATTCCACTCCTCACCAATGTTTGGTATCCCAGTCACCTCAAAAATAGTCTCTGGTGTCAAAGTGAAGTTCACTCCAACAAGATTTACAAGACCATTATGCAAATGTAAGACAAATAGGCGAGCTAACTCATGATGATGCTGAGTTCGGGAATCATCTCACAATACTGGAAGCATGACTGACGCTGAAAACAATCCATTGCAAGTGGATAGGCCTGCAATTGGGTCAAAGAAGTGGGCTCCTCCCTGACATGCCTGCCACTTTTATGAGATCTCCTCGGCACATTAAGCTCGGTAGATGAATCACTGTCTTGCTCATATCCCTGCTCATATGGTGAATCTGTCTCTGACATGGTGCTGAAATGTTTTTGTCAATTGTATGCTTGGTTGGTTAGAAAATGAGCAATTAGTGCATTTGTTTCAATGCCAAATGTGTCACATATATAATAAGGTGCTATAGGAAATATCACAATGGGAAAAGGACTGTCAAATGAGTTTTAAGTGTGAAGACAACCACTGTTTAAGGGACTTAGGGATTTGGGGATTTATAAGCATGGGAATGAGTGATAATGATGGGGGCAGTTTTAGGAACAAGGGTCTGTTAGCCATCAGTATTTTTTACATGTTAGTGATATATCTTCGTTGAGTTTTTAAATGATTTCCTTATGTCAACCACTGTTATCAGGAAAACCCTCCCAAATCTTTTTACCTTCCTACCTATTCATTCCACCCCTAGCAACATCTAAACTCATATCCCACAATCCAATCTAACCCGTTATGATAAGCACCTTATCGATAACCAAAATAAATCCATCACAATTTCCAGTCTACCCTATGTTAGGAAGTGGCGCTTTAAGACATTTCACCCTTGGCAATCATCAAAAAGCCAAAAAGCCTCCATCTGCAACAGACCTACCATGACTGACCTCTTACTTTGCAAATTAATTTGACAAGCAGCCGTAAGTCGCGCCACTCACATCCCCTAGATCTCAGCACTGCATAAACCCAACCTCAAGCTGTCTATTAGGTTTTTCACAGTGTTCTATGGTTTCTACAAAGGCAGGGAAATATCTTTCATCTCATGGAGTAAATGCTTGAGTTTACAGTTAGAAGAACAGCTGCTTCTGAATGTATTATGAGCTTGAGATGAAGCTGCAAAACAAAGGGCTCTCAATCAGGACCTTACAGCTGTTTTCAGTATGAAAATCACAGGAGAAAGGATTGCCACTGTCTCAGCAAATGGTAAAATTGTCAGGCTAGGACCTGATTCATTACAAACGAGGAGGTAGAAGACTCCTTCATCCATAAGCGAGGGCGCGGTCGAGTTAGCTCGAAGGTTGCAAAAGTCGGGTTTGCCATTCTGCAGAAGCAGTAAACAAATATCATCGGGTTTTCATGAATATGATGTGACCAAGTGAGTTGTGGTGAAATTACATCTGACTCAAAGGAAAGGGGAGTTTAGCCTGATAAAAGAGATCATCTGAAACTTTCAAGTCAGGTGAATGGTTGAAACTCTAGAAGGCCTGTCATCAGTGAGCTTTCCAAAAGCACAAGGACCCTGTCTATCCAAAAGATCAAACAGAACAGATGTTAATCAATGCCATTACATAGGCAGGAGAAGGTTCTTGGTTCTTCAAGAAAACACTGACCTTCATAGTCACAAAGAGTTTTGTCATTATAACAGGTCATGAGATGAACAAGCCAAGTGACAAATATCTCAGCAACCTTAGAACAGTGTCACTATGGCTAGGTTTCCTTCAAAAAACATAGTGAGGTTTGCAAATGAAGATGCTAAGATTGGTGTTGTTCAAATAATTTACTTACCACCACATTTGCCCGATGAAGAGCCTCCTCCATACATGAGTAGAGGGCCAAAACTACTACAGGTGCTGAAAGTGATTGATACAAGAGAGAGCAGTAGAAGGATATCAAAGACTGAAACAAGGTCACTACACAGATGAATGACAGCTCTGATAATGTAAAGATACTGATACTCCTGTTTCAGAGAAAGGCTGTGTCTGACATAGTAGTAAAAGGGGTCTTCTGATACTTTACCTGATTAAAAGCTTCCTCCATATATAAGCAGAGAGCCAAAATCATTGCAGACTGTTGAAAACTGGTAAATCCAAAAGTGCAGGGAAAAGACTCAAAGAAATTGAATGAAGGAAAGTGTTACTGTCTATGATATTAATGTATTGATCTCCCGATCTCCTCTTCCAAAGCTAATGTCCATGACTCATCAGAAAGGAGAAAAGGTTGAACATACTTTATGCCTTGAGTGCCAAAGGAGCAGTGGACTTAAAAAGGGTTAAAGACATTTCGTGAGCACCTATCCAGAAATCAAGGAAAATCCCTCTGAGCAAACAAACAAGGCTAAGGTGAAAAGATGCAACTAGAGAAGTATACAGTGACTAAGGTTGAGTCATAAAAGGAAAAATGACAGGTATGCAATGCTAGGAATAGATAAAAGAGACAATTTTGAGCATATGTGTGCCATTAATATCAAAAGAAGATTTTCTCCTTGAGGAAAGGGCCAAGCAGCAAGACAATACCATATGTCAAAAGTTCAAAAGAGGCGCCTTTCAAGAAGAGGTGTTTACAACTTTTCCAACATTTTTAGTGCATTATGAAATAGCCATTTTTTACTAGCAAATCACCAAGTGAAGGAGGCAGTGAACATAAGTCCAGTCATGAAATGTTGCTACTGACAAAAAGGGGTTTAATATGCTGAGCAGAATAGAATAAAGACTGTGTGCCAAAAAACCTGTTTTCATATTTTACAAGTTTGTCTTTTCAAATAAGGAGGCAAACTGGTATATGATCCTATGATTAGGCAGAAAGGAATTTGTTTTTGATGAACTATCATTGTTTATATTCCCTAAAACAGACACAATGGTCACCATCCTAAAGGACAGTTTAAGCACAAATATACGATGCAATGGCAGGTGACAGAAGTGTGCCTTTGGCGGGTTTTAAATGACTTTGGCTTTCATTTGTCACCTAAAAGTGCCAAAAGAGGGAAAAAGTCGAAATTTTTGAAATATCTCTCTTGTGAGAACAGGTATGTAATTTCGTGAGTAGGCAAAGCAGATTTGAAGGATTGTCATTGTTTAAAAAGCAACTTGATAAAAACACGGTTTTGTATCATTTAAAAAGGGGCAGATATATATATTCAAAGTGACCGTTTGATATATATTTGAAAATGATATGAGGTTGAAAATGTCATAAGAATGAAATAGAGGAATAGTAAGCCACTTGTGAAATCCAAAAAACAAATTGCCACAGCTCCCAAGCATCACAGCGAGATTTTCAAACAAATTGAGGTTTTCTGCACTGTTTTAGGGTGGCGCGATGGGCCTGGCAAGTGGCGCGACGTGCCTGGGCAGCAAAATACACAGGGCTTCAACGTCGGCGCGACGTGCCTGTAGGCGGGCGCGACGTGCCTGTAGGTGGCCGCCCGACCGCACGGCAACTCCACCCGACACTTCTCTCCGGCGCGACGGGTTTTGCTCCAAAGGTTGCCACGCCTGTTTTGAAGGGTTCCGGTGCACTTCAAATTCCATCCAAAGGATTTCGCCTTAAAATTCACAAGGTACTTTGCCTCCTAGCTCGAAAATCTAGTGCAAGTTTAAAAACTACGTATTCGGTAATTGTGAAAATTGGAGAAGTTGGAGGCATAGGTATAAAGGTGTAGTTAATATCAAAGTTATAAGCAGTCTTGAGATATTTTTGTTGGTTATCTCTCAAACACAAACCAAGGAGTACATTTTACTTAAACCTAATAGTTGATTTCTACCATAAACTAAATGCATTTTTCTCTGCACTATACTATATCAATCGAAGCTTTGGTGTGAGAGGAATTTTGAAGGGAAAACGGTCCTTTTTACCCTTTTTACGAAAAATAGATTGGTTAGTGTTTTGAGGTTAATAAAGCGATGCAGTGTTGGTGAACCTTTTAAACTCATAAAACAGAGAGTTTGTTTCCTGAAACCACTGTTGCATTTACTTGTTCACCTAAACTAAGTCTGCCTGGTCACTACACTACCTTGTCATTCTGAGAGTTGTTGGGCAGAGTTTTCCAAGGTGAAAGCAGAGGTTTTGAGTTGATAGTTGACCATTTGTAGATGATTGGGCATTCTTGATGATCAGAAGTAAGCAATGACTGATTATAAAGCGTTAATTTGACTTCTCAAAAGGGTCACAAGCGAAAAGTTCTCCTCTTGTGATGGGCTATTTTCACCTAACCACAGTCTCTTCTTTTCCTTGTGTGGTCTCCATAGAAGACCCATTACTTGATAAAATTAAATTAACTTTGAATGGCAGAGGTTATAATTTGAAGTAAGTTTTGGTTTCAAAGCAAAAATATAAGTGCAGCGAGGAGCCTCTAATCAAAGGTCACAAAGGGGATTTGTTCACGACTGTGCCCAAAGAAGTCTACAAAGCAGTTCTTACACATAGTGCCATTGTTAAGAAGGATTCAGAGTCAAGGTGTAACCAAGTTTGAAAGATTGTGGTTAATAAGTGCAGGAGAGATTATTCAAGGAAAGCCTTGTTGAATCACAAGGTCCATATCTGTCAAAGCAGTTTAGTGGCCTGTCTCAATCCAGGAAAACATCCTTCATATATTGAAGGCAGTGTGACTCTTTCAAGCCTGTTTTTTAATCAGAATGCCTCCAAGGCGAGATCACAAAGGCGGACAACATAAGAGATATGAGCCTATCTCCATAGAAGACATCAATGCTCATCCCTCAGAACTTTTCAATTTCCATGAGGTAGGCTGTCTTGATTTCTGTCAAAGGATAGAGAAGTCAAGAGTTTCTCACCACTTACACATTTGTGTGCTTTAAGGTTCAAGGACAAACACTTCCAGCTTACAGATCTTGATTTCAAAATTTCTCCAAGGTATATATCCAAAGCTACCAAGATCCCGTATCATGGTGAAAAATGGTTTAAACAAGAACATCTTGATTTGGAGGACTATAAGCCTTTCATCAAGCCGGAACATAGGGAGACCATCACTGCTACTTTTCCTTTCTCCTATCTTCTTGACAGTTATGCGCCACTGATTAAGGCCATAATGAGATACTTCACTTGTGAAGGGAGGTTTAGCCAAATCTTTGCTTATCATGTTCGCTTGTTGATGCATTGTACCAGGAGCAAGCAATTAAACCTTCCATACTTTTTGTCCAAGAGCATAGAGAAGATGGCAGCTGCTGTCAAAAAGAAAGCTCCACCTCGGCAAATCTCT
Organism: Pinus albicaulis; assembly: GCA_034641835.2. Classification (NCBI taxonomy): domain Eukaryota; kingdom Viridiplantae; phylum Streptophyta; class Pinopsida; order Pinales; family Pinaceae; genus Pinus; species Pinus albicaulis. The sequence goes on along the minus strand of CM076572.1, from coordinate 1,419,541,829 downwards.
TCTCTCTTTCATCATTCCCTTGATCAAAATCATCTTCTTGCACCAGCTGGAGAAGAAAGGGGTTTCATGGGAGTCCTTCATTAGCCATGCCGATTTCTCCACTGTTCCTCCTGCTCATGTGTCTCCGACTCAGCCTATCCATCGCCCAGTGCCTTTATCTAGTAGGCCTACCCCTAAAGAACTCAAGATGATCACTGGGCAGCCAAGTACACAAGGAGAAGGAGAGGGCAGTGAGCCACGAGGGGAGAAAAGGAGGTTGATGAAACGACGTAATTCGGAAGAAAGGAAAGCGGTGGAGGTTTGATGAAACGGCCATCAATTTCGGAAGAAGAAGCGGCGGTACAGAGTTCAGTGAAGCACATCAATTTGAGGAAGAAAGGCAGCAGGCAGAGGTGAAGGAAGTAAGCGACAGAAGTACGGGGAAAAGGAACGGCGGTGGACGAAACTGAGAGAAGCGGCGGGTTGACGCGAGATTGAGGGGTTTTTCACCAGGCCACAAGTAGACAGAGGATGTTGAGAAGGGCAATAATTGTTGCCTCAATGTTGAATCCTAGCATCCCTAAGAGAGAGAGAAGTGCCCAAAAGAACAACTCCTAGCTTACCCGCCAAAGGCATAGATTGGCACAAATTAAAGGCAAAAGTACGGTTGGAGAAAGCGCCAAGCATAGAGTTAAATCGGTTGTCATCCCTATCCCAAGCGATGACAGCGACAATGAGGCACGTATCCTTGAAAACCTCCTCATTCACAAAGAAGGGCAAATTGAGGTTTTACAAGAAGATCTCCAAAGGGCAAGGAATTTCAATCAATTCTTGGAGGTTGAGAACAAACAAATAAAATTTCATGCAGCCATTTATGAGGCAAGGGCCATCAAGTACAAAAAGGAGGCAGAAAGGGCGCAAGTAAGAATTGAAGAGCTTATTGGAGAATTTGATGATGAAGAAGAGGAGAACCAGCCTAGGCGAAAGAGGCCTAGAACCATCGGGCTTAGGAGAGCCTTGGAGAAACAGAAGGCTGAAGAACAAGCTCAATTCGAAGCTTTTCCCCTCACTACCCTCTTTGAGCAGGAAATTGAGGAAAACAAGGAAGCTTGGCTTGAGAGGGCTAACCAGCATTTGGAGACCAAGCTTGAGAAGGCAAACAGGGATCTCGAGCTACAGAGAAAGAGAACACATCACTTTCAGAAGCTAAACCAATTCGCCCGGCGCAAATTGAAGGTAGCACAAGAAAAATTGAAGAAATTGAAGGAGAGGCGCCTAGCACGGAAGGAAGCAAAACGCACATCAGCCCTCGATATTTTAGTTTCAGCTTCGGAACATGTCTCCATGGACCCTTGAGGGTCATCCATGCCAATTTTGGGCCTGTTTCAAAAACTTTTTCTTTTTTGGCATTTTTGGGGTTTTTGCCAAAAACTCATAAATACACCATTTCAGTTTGAAGAAGTCGTCAAGGGGAGAGGGGTGATACCAATGGATTCCATAATTTCATGAGCAGCTCTCCAGCAATTTTCAGGAGCATTTGAAGAAAATCCTTCCTTTCAGTTGGCAGGCCTCATTTGCATTACTTACGCCCTATCAAAGTATTTGCTATTTTCTGAGTTTTGCACACAGGTACAGTTTTGAGGGACTTTCAGAGATCAGATTGAGATGATTCCACTTGCATTGGAAAGCAGACACAGAGAGCTTTCCAACGAGCCATCACATGAGCCTCATTTCGACATCAGGAAGGCTGCCAAATGTTTCCGGCAAGTCAGGGGACCTTTTTCTGATATAAATTTGAAGTATTTTTGTAATTTTTGAACCTCAAAAATCTGCTTTTTCCAAATGTGCGTTTAGCTATTTTTGCACTTGGAAAATGATGTAAAGTCAATTAAATTCCCGTTTTTAGCAATTTTTAGATATTTTATGAGATATTTTTGTGCCTTGGGCTTTGCAAAGCCTCAAGGACAAGTTTAGATATTTTGATTAGGCCAATGAGGATGGAAGTTGAACCATGAGGTTTTCCTCACTTGAGCCTATTTATTCCACAAGCTCTCATTGTAAACAAGGCTGAACTTGAGAGAAGAACCAATATATTGGTCATATGAGCTTTGAAGAACATACTTGTGTTATGATTTTGGACTGCCTCTTGGATTCTCTTGAATGAATGATGAAGGATTGTTGATGGATTCCTTGACATGGTAGAATGGTATAGTGCTTCTTAATGTTGTTTTGTCTTCTAGTTTTTTCACTCATATTTCATTTTCATACTAGATCAGTAAAGATTGATTTGAGACATGCCCATGGAGGCACCTCAAAATCCATGAATCTTCATAGCTTGATGTTTTCTTCTCCCTTAGTTATGCGAAAGAATTCTTAGCTGCTCTTTAGTAACCTAAGGTTTTGTTGCTAAGTTTTATTCATCGAGTTCCATGTATGTTGAGTAGGATGTATGAGTTTGCCCTGCCTACCTATAAGCTGTCCATAGTTCTGTCCATAAAACTTTCTCTTTGACTGATTAGTTGATCATCTTGTTGAACCAAGGAGGCCTAGTCCCGATATAGCCCTTTGCCTAAAACTATGAAAGCTTGTTTGTCAAAGTGCCCAATAACTTAGAGACTATGTTTAGGCGTTCCGGCATAGTTTTATGAGTTGTTAGTTTGTCTTATGTGTTTTCCCCAAAGTCTGACAGCCATTTCCCGAAGTTAGAGGGTCTTATACCTCTATGCATGGCTGGAATGTTTTGATTTCTATGTATTAATTAGATCATAGTTGCATTTAGCATGATTAATGGCTTGCTATAACATGTTTATGTTTGCTATCAACTAGTTATACTTGAAATCCCTTGTCTTTCACAAGCTTGATGTCCATTTACTCCATTTTTCCCAAAGATCCCATACTGTTAATAGCATGATCAAATCCCCGCCCCTCATTTACATCCTTCACATCTTCGCCTCATTAGCTTCCTTGACCTGATACGACCCCATATTTAATTTGTCGTCTTGTTATCTGAGTTTATGTATTTGATCCGGTTTCATCCCTCACAAACTTAAAAAACCAAAAATAAAACATACTTATAACTAGCCTAATATCAGAACATAGCAAGTAAACACAGAGCATCTTTTACACTGTAGAAGCCCTCTCTGAGTCCAGGAAGGCTAGGTCCTTGGGCTCCAAAGCTTGGTTTGATGTTACATCGTCATTTGGCTAGCCAATCGGCCAAATCACGGGACTCTAACAGGGTCCATGAAATGACAGAATATAAGTGCAGTCAAAGATATAAAAGCAGCCCTTGGATCTTGTGGAAACTAAGATTTTTATCAATGAAGGGAAGTGGTAACAAGTGATAGGGTTTGGGAATTCATTGACATGGAACAAAGGGTAAAAGGGATATGGGATAGTGGAAATGTGGAAGGGACTATGATATAATAATATGACAGTGATAGCAGTGACAAAAATGATAACGATAACAAGATCACAAATGTCTATGGAATGAGAGTTTAAACACCAAATTTTCAAGTTTTTAACCACCTCCTTTCAAACCCTTGGGGGGCAGATTGCAATAGGGGTATAGGGTTTTATCCTTGCACCATTTAAACACTTGAATTTCACCTTCAAATAACACCCAACAGGAATTAAACTCAAATATCAAGCGTGCACACTTACTTGGTAACAAAAGAACTGAATCAAATTGAATTTTTGATGAAGCAAGACGAATTTCGGCCTTTGGGGTTATGTGCGCCGTGCGCAACTGGTGCGCCGCACCCTTAGAAAAACACACGGTGTAAAACTTCCCAACGTGCCGCGTCGCACCTATGCGCCGCGCCTATGACCAATGCGTCGTGCACAAATTAACACGCACAGTCAGCCTCTCTCAAACACAGTTTTGCTCTTACACTTTCAAAATACGATTTCTCCCTTGGATTTTCTAAATGACACTTGTTGCAAAGGAATAAATAGCTTTGAGAAATATCTTGACAAGAGATGGTTTTAATTTTTTCTTCTCATAACCCATTTTGTAATGTTTTTTGATTTTGGCACTTTTCATTTAATAAGACTCTGTCTTTTGTTTTTTTTTATTTTCATTGACTTTTTAGACTTGAAATGATGAAATTGGTTGATTTTTGCAGGGATGTTGGCGTTGAACTTTGGCAAAGGAGGACCAGAATCTGCAAGTGAAGAACTTCATGGTGGAAAGATACATCTTATTACAAAAATGAATTCGATAATTTCTTATTCAAAACAGAGTTTTGAACAAGAAATGTCCTTGAATATGTCTGATGATAAAATTTTGAACTGAGAACTTATTGGAAACCATCCTCATTGCCCGCGGGCATGATTTGACATTTCAGAAGACCAAACCCTAGACTCAGAAACTAAAATGACTCTTTTTGACCAAAATAGCATCTATGACTACAAATGACTTGAAATGAACTTTGATGATTTTGGAGAAATTTTGACCAACCTAGCAGGTACAAACATGAGGGAAACAAGAAAACCAAACCCTTCCGTCAGTCAATGGCATGCCCCTAACGGAATGCAGATGAATGAGCGGAATGAGACACCTAAACAATGAAATGCAATAAGAGGGATGATCTCTGACGGAGGGCTGTAAAGACCAACTCTAACACACTCTATTGAAATTATTCCTCAAAACAACCTCTGAAGCCGTACTCAAAGGAACATGGACTTACCAAAATGGAAACACCTTGGTTATACTCTATTTAATCATTTCTAAAATAACAAGCTAGATGGAACTGGAGGGAAATTAAGAATCCTCCAATCAGAACTTGTAGAAGAAAACATTTAAACAGTGAAGAGTAAACAGAACTAAGATTCCTTCAGAAGACATTTCTTAGCCTAAAAAGTTTACTCAACTGTAACAAAGAAAGATGAAAACATAATGAAAACAGGAAATAACAATAATAGATAGAAGCACTTCACCAACAGCCAAGCTCAGGGATCCACTGATCTAGCCTCCTCCATCAACAAACAAATCATGGCATCCATAAGATCCAAGACATCAATTTTCCTTCAACTTCCAAGAGACTATTTATTACTTCAAAGAGTCATCAAATGGCAACAATAGAATGAGTTCAGATGCAGTATTTATGCTGAAAATGAGGAGGTGGAGCTCAAGATAGGGTTTGAGTGCCATTAATTACAGAGTAAATGCATTCCTAACCTTGAAAACCATGCAAGGCATAAGGCAGAAATATCTGCAACTACTTCTCTATGTTTAATAACTCTGTCTTAACTTCTGAAGAAGAAGAGGTAAAATTTTTGACTTTTAAGTCCTATTCTTAACTATTACAATAAGTGCTTTGACAGATAAAAATATATTTTGATTGTGTAATAATTTCCCACTACCTTTATGGAAAGACTTTATGCTGTAGGTGGTCAGTTTAGCCTTTGGAGGAGTAACTTCTTCTTTGTTGATTCATTCGAGGCTGTCATTGGGTTATCTGTCTTTGTTTAATAAAAAAACTTAGCATTTAGGCCTTTGAACCTTGATTTATCCTTAATTATGTCTTACTGCCTTTATCCTCTTTTCTACTTCATGACTATTTTTTATTCATTTATCTTTTATCTTTAAACCTTTTGACTTTTTATCTTTCAATCACTGTCTTTAAGGGCTAATCTTATGTTTATCCTTTGGTCTGTAATTAGCCCTTTTGATCCTTCTGTCTTCCTTTATTTCCTTTCTTCTCTGATTGTAGCTATTCTTTGTGTGCAGGGAGGATCTCTTCATGGTATAAGGGTTTATAACCCATCGATGATCATGATTCATCGAGGGTTAAGTATTTTTAAGTAAATCCTTGGCCTTATTTATCTGTATTTGCCTATCAGATCGTTATCCAAAGGTTATTTTATCTTTTGAATGTCCCTCTAGGCATTACCACCATTAAAACCTGCAAACACACGAAAAAATGTTAATTGAAAACCTATGGGATTGGATTAAACTGCATTTTTTGGGTTTTGAGGCATCGGGGGCGATTTGCAGGGGAAGAGGGAGTGTAGAGGGAAGGTTCCGTATGCGGAACCAGGTGGAAAGATGAAGAAATTTGAATTTTGGTGTGGGAGAGGAAGATGGTTTTGGAAATCCACAACAGTTTATCGCGTGGACGATGAGCGATAAATGGTTTTGAACTCATCAAGTGTGATTCCATAGATTAACTGTTGTGTGTCCAGGGTGAAACCACTTTTTCGCGTGGGTTAGGAGTGTTAATGCTCGGCATCGATTTCTGTGCAATATGGGATCTGGGCATATAGATCTCAAAGGGCGAGATCGATGGTGCAGAATGGTTGAGAGACTGGTGTGCAGGTTTGGGAGTGGAGCCTAAGACAGGTGGCGGGTTGTAGTTGGTCAGCAGGGGAGTAGTGGAAAGTGGGGCACGGCTCAATGATATAAGTAGGTTTGTCGGGTAGCACAGGGTTGCTTTGATGTGGGATGAAGGGAGGAGAGGCGATGGCCTTTGGATCAGGGCCCACTGCTCATAATCAATGGTTGAGATGATCCGGGAGAAAAACGAAGAGGCAGGGTGAGAGGGGGCCTGATTTTAATTTTTCAAAGGTTTTGGGTGGGATTTTATAAATTTGGGGGTATAAAAATAAAAGTGGGGAAGAGGCTTTATAAATGGGCGGAAGCCTTGGTTTTATGGGAGCAGGGGGAACCGGGGATGAGACAAGAAGGGGCTAAAGGCCTAATTTATGAAAAAATGCACTTTTATCATAAAAACAGAGTTTTCATGAAAATTAAAAGGTCTGATAGGCTTAGAAGTTAGTTTTAAACAATGTAAAAAGGGTTTTTACATTGTTTTAAGGGTTTTTTAGAAGAAAATGATGTGTGAGGGGATTTTTGAGGGTTTTTTGAGAAAGGAAAAGGGAATGAATGAGGGTGTAAGTGAGGTAATGAAAATAAGGCAAAATAGGCCCAAAAAATGAAATTTTCTTTGCAATAGGGTAAACCTTGAGAATGCAAAGGATATTTTTTTTAGTGAATCAGTTAGGTTTAGGATGATGAAGGCAGTGAGATTAATAGAACTCACAATGTTTCCTTAAATATTGCTTCTAGAAATCTAGGATTTATAACTTAGTCATCCTTAGATATCAGAAAAATTTACTGATGACTAACAAACTCGAAATCTTTTTCTTGTTTAAAGAGTTTGAAAAAGAGGCGAAAAAGAAAACTCCAGATGTTCCTTTTCATAAATAGTCCCTGGTATGCAGTTTTTTGTCATTGTCCTTGTACTCCCTATTCTCATATCCTGGAGGATATTAATATTGATCCCTATGTCTCTATTCCATCATAAAAATATTCCATTGCATCCCTTACAATATGCAAGAACAATCTCTCTATTAAAAATTCCTAAAGCAGCTGCTTAAAAACATGCTTATTTGGAGCATCGTGAACCTTATTTGTCTCACCCGTGCCAATGAATCATCTTAAGCCTATGATCAACACCGATCAGTGCTAGTATGGAGATCACACTCGTGCTAATCCACTTCTGGAAGGTTTTTTAAAATTGAAACCAAGCTTCGTGATCTAGAAGCTACATGGGCGGAGAGATGGTTGTTTTTTCATGGGGACAGGGTCGAGTTTCTCCCTTTGGGCCTCTTGTTCCTATAAAAGAGGAACCACCCAAGGAGATAAGCCATTTCCCCACCTTACGTGGATCCATGATTCCTCTCCCATCACTATAAAATGGACATCCTCCCATACCTCTGCTAGTTAGAATAGAGATAGAAGAAAAACAAAGAGAGAATTGTTTATATAGGCAGTAAAGGAGAGTTGAAACCTTTGGCCTTCTCGTACCAAGTTGAAACAAGCACTTCAGAGATGTGCCTAGATCTAGACCCGTTGAAGGAGAGCTTTGACATCAAGTCGCAGGTTTTATCTCCTCCTCTTATATTAATATGATACAACTAATTCTTACTTTCCACTCTTGGCCATGATTCATGATTAGATTTCTAGTACTCCTTGATTAACTAGATAGATTGTTTATGTAAAATGCATGTTTTCCTTTCACGTTTTTCGTTGCTTGATCACTTGTGTAGGTAACTGAGTATTTGCGAAAATCGTGATTTAACTAAGAGGAGAAAGGATCAAAAGGACTTGGGCAAGGAGCAACATCATAGCATCAGATCGAGGTAGGTCATCTCCATACGATATGTGTTCATTTACAATCTAGGAAAGTAGGTGTTAGAATGTTCCCTTTGTTACTAGACCCATCTTAGGGCTAGAGGGATCATCTCTGTCTGCAAAGAGGATTTTCTCGCATAACAAATTGGAGACTCCACTAGGGAGCCATTTCCTTTAGTATCTTTATTCACTGTTTGATTTTTCATTTTTTCGTTGATATTTTGTCGAGTGTACATCTCCCTTTGTCTGTGGCTTTTGTAACTACTTACATTTATTTATCTCTCTATCGAAGTGATAATAATGGTTCCATTTAAGCAAACCCTTTTGTGTTTTTACCATTTCCCTTGATTGTAACTATTCTTTCCCTGACAGACGCACCGATCAGCGCTAAATGCTTCAACACAGTCGTGCTTTTCCTCTTCTAGCACAGGGTGCAGCCTCACAGGTGTGCCGATCTTGTGTGTATGTTTTTAGGGTTTACTTCTATTGCTTGCCAATGTGTCTTGTCCTTCTACGTTTGTTTCTTTGTTCAAATAAATCCTGTTCTTATCTGTTCAATGACATATTTGCCTCAATTTCCCTATATTTGGTCTAAACATCCTTATCATCCTCAGATTTCTAGGTGTTTTCGAGTCATCCGAATGGTTGGATGCTTTTTTTATTTCCTGGCCTGCTATTGAGTCAAATCTTGTCATATATTTCAGGCTTCTTGTTTGATTGAGTTTGTTTTTCAGTTGATTTTTTAGATTAGGGCTTTCAAGTGTTAAACCTCTCTGCATTTGAGTATCTTTTCTGCCAACAAGCATATATCACATTTCTTTCCTTTGACTGAAGCTTTCTCTTTGTGTGTTGATCAGTGTAAAAATGAAGAGTGTCTTCTTTTGAGGAAATGAGTTTGGGTGTCCCTTTGATATTCAAATGTTTTTCTCTTGTGTAATTTTGAGAGATTTCATTAGTACTCAAAGTGAGTGATTACTTTTGGATTGCATTCTACCTCTTTTGCATTGTGTTCATAAAAAAAAAAAAAAAAAAAATTTCTCTCATTTTTCTTTAAAAATGAAAAGTTTCATTTAGGTTCGATTTTAGTGCATTTAGTGAATGTTAAGAAAGTGAAAAGGACTTTAATTTTTATTTATATTTTTCACTTGAAGAAATAGTGAAATTTCATTCCATGCATTTTCTTACTATTTGCGTTGATTGTGTGAACTTCTTCTTCCCAATTAGCGTAGCTTTCATCGAAACGAATGGTTTCTTTTTTCTCCTATAGATGCATCTTAGGAATTTAAGTGACATTTGTAAGGATTTGAAACCGAAACCTAATTCAAGATAAACTCTAAAATTTATTCAATAAACGTAAGGAGCATTTGGAACCTAACGAAACACATTTAGAGTTCTAGGCTAGAGATTTTAGAGTTCTAGGCTAGAGATGTGTTCCAACATCATAAAACATAGGAGTTGTCACTAACAGTCTGCGTTACAACCCGAGAGTGATATCCCACCCACATAAAAAAGTATATTGACGTATGATAAGTATATTTGGGATTCTCTCATCGAATGATTACACATCAGACAACACTACTACGGACTTGGAATCCCACGTACTGTCGAGTATATTTTGGGAGACACCATTAGGCTGCAAACCTACCGTAGGTAATTGAGTCAACCGCCTTGTAGACATGATACACTGAAAACAACATTCAAGGATATTGGATTTTGTATGTTAAGTCCTTGGTCATTTCTCTTTCATTTGATCACCAATGTGTATATTAATGCAGTTCACAGATACCTCATAATCCTTTATGCCTAGTTCACCCTTTGTTATTTTTTTTGTTTTTAAGTTCTAAAATAAACTGCCCACGATCACATGGCTTACCCGTTAAGATATTTCTAGGCCACATCATGAGTGAATCCTTATGAATATATATATATTTTAAAAGCCTTGAATTAATCACCTCTTTTCCTTTTTTGCTTTTTGAGATAAATTCATCGTGGCTGAACCATCAAGTTCAACTTTCCCTTCATCATGCTCTTCCGAAGGGACATCATCACAAGTCTCTTCTGACTCTTCGCCATCAACTAGAACTCAAATTGATGAGTTTTCCATCCTTCCAAGTGTTCAACCTCTTGCTACTCGATCTCCTCCTGAAGAGCCAGTAAGCTATATATTGTTTCCTGATAACCCTCTATTTGATCCTATAGTATTTTCTCCTTAGCAGTAGTATAGCCTTTTCGATACACTAGGTGTACCTTTTTCACCTTCACCACGTACATTTCGTGCTTCTACTCGTCATATTTTTCCACCCATGGCTTCTGTTATCACTCAAAAAATTTCAAAACATCATTGTGTCAAGATTTTTTATGATCATGGGTCAAAATAGGGTCTTAGGAGTCATTTCTTGAATTTTACCAAAAGGGAGTATTCAATTTTTAGGTTTGAATCTTCCCTAGTGTTTAAATAAATTCATTTTAAAGATTTTTCATGTCAAGTCATTCATCATTTCATCATTCATTTCATTTCCCTGAGTTTTTTTAATCAAAACTTCCCAATTAGCCAATAAACCATAGTTTCATAGCACATCACATTGAAAAAAGTCACTTTGCGCTATGAAAGTGCTGATAGTTTCGTAGCGCCAACAACAAAACTATGTTTTTTCAGACTTTGCGAAGTCAACTTCAAAGGAGGTTTCTGAGCAACTGAAAAAAATTTGGGAACACTGAAAGAATTTTTTCTTCATAATAGACCTAACTACAAAAACCTCTCTCAGTTTCTTCTGATTCATTAGGAGGTGGCAGAAATTGATAAATTAAAATGCACTACGAAACTGTTGTTACGAACCTGTACATGATTGTTTAGCAATCAACTTCAAGTTCCGTTTTTGGCCAAATTAAAAAGTGTTTTGGAATTTGAAAGAGGTTTTTCTTAGTCACATCTCTAGCTACAAAAACCTCTCTCAAGTTTCTCACAGGTGTTATCAGTTGAGAGATACAAGGATTTCATTGAATCCCTATTTTCAGAAACAAAGTTTTCCTCTTTTACACATGTTTTTAAAATGAATTTTATGGATACCAGGAGATGTGTTTCAAAAAACCAAGAGAGGGATTTATTCAATACATAATGACCTACGAAAACATCCTTAAGTTCCTCAAAATACATCAGGGATTAGGAGATATAGGATTTGTTCCAAGACCTATTTTTCAGGAAAAAACAGGAAAAATTTGCAAGGATGTATTGCAAATGAAGAATGAATGCCTCAAGAAAGTTAGAATGAAGTGGGTTTACAGTTTGTATGAATTGTAAATACTAAATAAAGGTTATTTTTTGAGTTTTTTGGCAATAACACTTTTCACTTGGCAAAATTTATGAAAAAACTGCATACTCAGCAGTTTCGTAGTGCATTTAGTGTAAAAAAGAAGAAAAGCGCTATGAAACTGTTGTAGCTGCCTTTTCTGCTCTTTTTGATCAGTTTTCAAGGGGTTGAAGAACGAGTTAGGAGCTAAAATTTTTGTACAAGATGTGTTAAAAGATGATTGAAATGATACAAGTGGAAAGAGTTAATTTTTTGAAGAATAAAGGTTGAAATGCCAGCATTACAAAGGGCACTACGAAACTTCTGTGTTTTCGTAGCGCAAGATATTACAGCCTTTTTGAACAAGTTCAGAAGCGGTTTTGGACAATAGGAGGCTAGGGATGAGTGATGATACATGTTGAGATAATCTTGAATAACTAAGGACTAGGAAATAAAGTTTAAATGATGGTCATAATGCTTAAATAAGGAAAAGAATCTTATGCCTAAAAAACATGGTTTGGTTTCTTGCTTTTTTGGAGGTTAGCAAAGTGGTCATGAAGAGCTCAATCCCATCATCCAAATTCGACCATGTGATTATAAACTTGGCATATGATGTAATTTCAATTAGATAAAATTTTTATAGATAATGATAAGGAGTTTGAGTCCTATTTGTAATAGGATTGTTTAGTAGACTAGGTATCTTTTTGTAATAAATTCCATGTCTTATGGTTATGAAAGGTGTCAGTAGTTAGAAAATCGATGGATCTAGCTTAGAGAGAGATCATCTCATGTTGTAAGAGGTATATTAAAGGCCAAGAGGTTGAATTTGTAAATGGTTGGAGACTTTTTGGCAAAACTGCAACTATATGTAATTGACTATGATCAGTGATACAGGGAGTTTTTCTTCTTGACAGACCTGAGATTCTCATGGGGTTTTAATGTTTTATTGATATACATATTATGTTTAACTACTTGCAATAGATCTCATTTCTATTACTCAGAATTCATAACCCTATGCTCTGACTTCCTTTAGTAATGAGATGACTGTGTTTTTCTATGTTTTATGAGTGAATTATCATTAAACCACTAGCAGTAGATTTCATTGCTATTACTCAGAATTCATAACTCTATGCTCTGGCTTCCTTTAGTAATGAAATGACTATGTTGACCTATGTTCTTGAGTGAATTTTCTTTTCTTAAGAGACCTATTTGCCTCAACTTCCATGTCAAGAAACCTTGCCACTGAACTTACTAATTTGCTGACTCCATAAGCCCAATGGTAGTATTAGCCTTCATCTTTTCAACCTACAAACATACAAAACCAAGACAAAAACAATAGAGTTATCCATCTATCTATATATTTATTCAATATAATTAACCCTTGAGAGAGCCCTCTCTGGCTGAGGAGACTAAGCCTCAGTCACAAGATTGTTTTGAAATAGTTACACTAAAGTTGTTTGATCAGCAGTCAATCATGTACGATTTTGGTGATAACATTTTGGCACCATTTCCGGGGACTAAAGGTGTAAATTTTACCTGGGAAGAACGACAAAGTTTCAGTTCTAAGGTCTGAGAGCAGCAGACACTTAGGCACATATTGGCTATATTTCTGCTCTGGCGACTCCACACATCAAATAACAAATTGGAAGGTGACTCCACTGCTTGAAAATTTGTAGCTTGATGAAGTTTCAATATGAGTTCCATTGCAAGAATAAATTCCAGGTATGCCCCTATGAATTGGTCTCATATCCCTAGTTTTCCAAATCCTATGCCAAAGGTTGAATGATTAACTGATCTTCCTATATTTAAAGATGAAAAGAAAGACAATGTTGCTCTTCATTTGGTTATATTCCATATGCGTGTACACAGTCTTAAGGTTCAGTTACTTGAAGATTGTCTCATGAAGATGTTTATGGCCACTTTTGTAATGTTCCCAATTTTTAGCCTCAAGCTAAAAGGAACATTATAGTTAGCATATTTTTATTTTGTATAATAAAATGGGTAAGGAGACACCTTGACCCCTTTTAATAAAGAAATAACACTCCTTGTGTTAAAGGAGGAATAATAAAGTAGCTGGATTGAGCAGCACATGGTGTGAACAGGATTAGATCAAGCTTGATCTAGTCATTTTGACCAAGTCAACTAAAGCTGTCCAGATACATTACACCTACTTGGACAGCACAGTTTTAGTGGAGGCTTCACTTGCTTGAGCTAGAAGCAAGTGTGAATGGGACCCATGGTGAGAAATGTTCCTTTTCTTTATAAGGAGGAGATGGCAGCCCATTTTCATTATGCATTGGCTTATTATTTTCGTAGGGTCTGCAAAGACTTGCATCCTCGAGCTGTTTAGCAGGGTTTGTAGTGTTCTTCACCCAAGGGTGTTCCCGGTCGGGAATACATACCTCATCCTTAGAGGGTTTGGACTTCATTTCCTCATTCCGGCATTTGGCCAAGCTTATCTCTGCAACTACAGCATTATTTCTGCAGCAGATTAATGTTGTGTTGTTGGGAGCAGCAACAAAGGAACTTATTCAGTCATTATTTGGCTTGTTCTTCAGTGGAGATATTGTCTATTCTTTGGAGGAGCAGTAGAGGAGACTCTGGGGCATCATTTCAGATCCTTGGCACCAGGCCAAACACTCACCATCTCTCACAGCGCAGTCAAGGGCAGAAACTGCGTTATTTTTAGAGGCAGTAGCTGGGAGAGCCATTTGTGCTTAGCAGGAGGAGTGTTTTTGAGTGAAAGGGATCAGCCCTTTTCTTGAGAACATTATCAGAGGAGGGCATGAGTATTTTAGATCTGCCATAGCCTCATTCTTATTTTGATTCAATTGCAGTGACAATTATTTGTCACATTTGTACATTTTCCGGCATTTCTAGCAATCTCTCCTAGATTGGCTAGAAATATTGTATTGGAGCCCATTCTTATTTTCTTGGGAATTTATTTTTATATTTCAGTCATATTTCATGTATGTACATCTATAGCAGCAGCTACACTCCTAGAGACAGTGTTGTCACTGCTCTCCGGCATTTTATGCAGTTGCTGAATCTCTTGTATTTCATTGCTTACTCATTGGAGGTGGATTCTCATTGAATGAAGGGTTTATTCCTCATTATATTTCTGTATATTGTTGCTAATACACAAATTTACATGATGGATTTAATATATTACATATTATGTTGCATTCAGATTTGAAAATTTCATGGTTATGTTCATGTATTGCTGTAAGCTCTCTCATTGAGCATTTTGCTGAGAAATCTATTTTGGGGAGATTTGTATAAGCCCTCTAGGCTTATTTCTTTGAGCTCAAATTCTAGAAGAGTAGTTTTTAGTGAGTTAACAAGGGGATCCAAGCCCCCTTTCAGCTTATTTTTACACTTCCTCTCTTGTACAACGTCCTTGAGGACCACATTTCAGAAATTCCCGAAAAAGGAACATTATAGTGGTATCAGAGCATGATCTTTGGCTCAACCTGTGACTTCAAGCCAAAGTACTAAATCCCTGAAGGGGGAATATCTCGAACTCTATAGACAGAGTCTGCAGATGGCTAGGTAGCGTTTGGATCTCATCCTTTGTTCAAAGGTGACATATCCAGTCAATGCCCCTACAATCAATCTCTGGAATAGAATTTGATATTCTTGAAAAGGGAACTTTACAGCTGTGGAGCCCAAGATAAAATGCCATTAGAAGGAGAAGCTCCTCATTTGGGAGAATATATGTACAGAAAAAAAACAAAAGAGGAATTACGGAAGAGGAGGTTTCCCTTCTTCTTTTCCAGACCCTCGAGGGTATCATTGAAGATCTTGAAGAAATAGAAAGGGAAAATTGGAAAGATTTTTTGAGAGGGTTTGTGGATGAAGCAAGCCCTAGTTTTGACCACATTTGGTGTGAGAATTCAGCCACACAATCAGATCCATAGTGCAGTTCATTACCCACTTGCACATCTGGAAGGATGGAAGAAGGAGATGAGGCCATTGGAGCAGCAGCGCTGCAACTCAAAGGTATGGCTCATGATAGTTGGTTTAAAAATTATGTTTCATGTTGTCATGAAAATGTAGAAATGTATGATGAGTTCAATAAGGGTTTGGTGAAGGAAATTGATGGGAATCCATGTGAATCATCAAATATCATAACTTCAAACACTTTGCATGCAATGGGTGAAACCATAAAACCAACTCCATTCTTTACTACCGAAGGGGTTGAAAACATATATGATGACTTGCTAGAGGCAAGACCCCCATTGTATGAAGGGCACTCTTCCATTTGTGAAAACATGGAGATCCCTCTTTCAGAAGAAGACCAAAATCCATGGTCCCTCATTGAAGGGGAGTCATACTCACATATGGGTAAAGAGAATGTGCATAGAAGGACCCACAATGCTGTATCATTGGAGGAAGATCCATCACCACATGGGGATGAGAAGGGAGTCATAGCTTCCATGGGAGGAGCCCTTGTTTTTATGCAAGGGATTCCAAGAGGTCCAACATGTGGGAGCCAAAGCACAATTCCGGAGCCATTTGCAGTAGCTATTATGGATTGTGAGATGGAGGGAGAAGAGAAGGATTAGCAGCAAGGGTTGATACACCCTTATCCATTCTGGAAATTCTTTGCACATGGGAGGGAGACTGTACAGCATAGTGAGGAGAGGGACAAATCAGTCCTCTTATACATACAATCCACTTCCGAGCTTGATGTCTCATTATATGGAGGCATTCCACCTGGGAGGCCACCTGATCTAGAGTTGATGAGAGGCATCTTGTCATTTGGTTCACCACTCTTGGATTCCGAAGAGGTGAAGAATTTTGAGGAGTCTAGCACAGCGCAAAGAGTTTGGGATAGAATCAAGGATGAGGGAGTCACTCTCTCATTTTTATAATTACCCACTCTCATTACCTATACTGTGCTGACAAAGTTTGTTGCAGGGATGGAGGATTGCATCTTCATGATGCAGGATGAATACTCCACATATTTGATGAGGAGGAGGATAATTCATTTGAGGAAGGACTCTTTCACACATGGGAGTAGATGGAGGTTACTCATGCTTACATTGATCAAGATCGGGAGATTCCTTTTCGATGACAGCTTCTCAAGGGAGGCTAGCTTCCCAGGGTCACCATTACTATTTGAGCATGAGCAGCTGCATGATGGGCATGGAAGCATTTTGGAGGATGAATTTGGCATGGGGGATGTCAAATTAGCAGGCAACAGCATGAGGGGAGCACTACATTGTAGATTACCAGCGCTGTCTATGAGGAGGATAGATCCAGGTTGGAGGACTCGGCCCTTGGTAGAGTACTCCCAGGATCCAGATGCATGCATGATTTTGGATGACCCGGATGATGATGACAGATACATGGTGGATGATATGGTCATCTATTGTTATGGCAGAATATTCTTGGCTAGAGCCTTTAGTCTCAAGGAGAAACTATTACATGCAGCACATGGGGACTTTTTAGCTATGCACTTTGAGGCATATTTTGCTTTGCTAGAGAAGTTCATTTAGGAGGGAATTCAGCATGATATATATCAACATATGGATAGATGCATAGCTCGGATGATTTTTTATAGGTTTGCACAACCATTTCCCTACTCATTTGAGGTGAGGGAGAGCATTCAGATGAGCCATTTCAGCTCAAGGACCGGAGTACATGGTAAAGGAGGTATATGTTTTCATTTTCGGTTACCTTTCTTTACTTTATATGAGCATCTTGATGAGCTAAGGATTACCACATCTCCTTATGCTCCTTATTATGATGTACTTGTGGCCCATTGCAGCAATGGGAGTGGCTATTTTTATGATGGTTTGTGGGGGAAGCCACATACTTCTTGGTGTGCACCATTGGCACCAAATTGTACTTACATGTTTCCACCTTATGAGATGTTTGTGGCAACAAAAAAGTGGCTGGAAAGGCACTTGTTGATTTTTTATTTGATGCAGGCCAAAGGTGCACAGCGCTAGTTCCTCATGTGGAAATATGATTCACTCTCCGGTTGCCATGTGGCAGCTTGTTTTCATTATATTTTGCTTCCATATGATGTTGATGTTTGTACAATCATGGGAGGCTTTGTTTGGAGAGTGGGATTGGAGATGAAGATGCCCATTGGGAGTATGATTCTCCCCTTTTTACATGTTTTATGTTTCAGGAGAAACAATGGGCACACCATGATTTCCATGCCACTACTTTTCTCTTCATGCAGGAGAAGATATTGGGAGAAAATGCATTGTTGGAGGAGGCACTTCATGGTTGATTCACTTTGTGGGGAGGCTTGGGAAAATTGTGGAGGCCATGACATTTCAGCCCAATATCAGCAGCCCCCTCAAACGTATCATAAATGGAGGGAGAAACTATTTGGATGGGAAAATCTAAACCCTCCATTCAGCCCCAACATGTTGCATAGATCCGGGGTTGAGGACTAATTTGTTGAGCTACCTAGGATGGCTCATTTCATTTGGATGATTACATGGGTGATGGAGTCACTCATTGGGAATAATACTTCCCATGTTTTTCATCACTCCTACCTTGAGGAGGGCATTGAACCACAATGAGATTTCCACTTGCACCTTCTATTATCTCATGATGTATACTTTGGTTTTACACACTTGGAGGGATACATGGAGGACAGATTTATTGCAGCATATCTTGAGTAGTGGTGGAGATTGTTGATGACCACAAGAGAGAAGAGGGAGAGATTTTGTTCTCTCTATGAATTTGCTTGAGGACAAGCAACATGTGGGAGGGGAGGACTGTAATTTTCCCAATTTTTAGCCTCAAGCTAAAAGGAACATTATAGTTAGCATATTTTTATTTTGTTGAATAAAATGGGTAAGGAGACACCTTGACCCCTTTTAATGAAGAAATAACACTCCTTGTGTGAAAGGAGGAATAATAAAGCAGCTAGATTGAGCACCACATGGTGTGAACAGGATTAGATCAAGCTTGATCTAGTCATTTTGACCAAGTCAACTAAAACTGTCCAGATACATTGCACCTACTTGGACAACACAGTTTTAGTGGAGGCTTCACTTGCTTGAGCTAGAAGCAAGTGTGAATGGGACCCATGGTGAGAAAGGTTCCTTTTCTTTATAAGGAGGAGATGGCAGCTCATTTTCATTATGCATTGGCTTATTATTTTCGTAGGGTCTGCAAAGACTTGCATCCCCGGGCTGTTTAGCAGGGTTTGTAGTGTTCTTCACCCAAGGGTGTTCCCGGTTGGGAATCCCTACCTCATCCTCAAGGAAGGAGAGGGGTTGGAATTCATTTCCTCATTCCGGCATTTGGCCAAGCTTATCTCTGCAACTACAGCGTTATTTCTGCAGCAGATTAACGTCGTGTTGCTGGGAACAGCAACAGAGGAACTTATTCAGTCATTCTTTGGCTTATCCTTTAGTGGAGATCTTGTATATTCTTTGGAGGATTAGTAGAGGAGACTCTAGGGCATCATTTCAGATATTTTTCACCAGGCCAAACACTCACCATCTCTCACAGCACAGTCAAGGGCAGAAACTGCGTTATTTTTAGAGGTAGTCGCTGGGAGAGCCATTTGTGCTTAGCAGGAGGAGTGTTTTTGAGTGAAAGGGATCAGACCTTTGCTTGAGAACATTATCAGAGGAGGGCATGAGTATTTCAGATCTTCCATAGCCTCATTATTATTTTGATTCAGTTGCAGTGACAAGTATTTGTCACATTTGTACATTTTCTGGCATTTCTAGCAATCTCTCCTAGATTGGCTAGAAATATTGTATTGGAGCCCATTCTTCTTTTCTTGGGCATTTATTTATATATTTCAGTCATATTTCATGTATGTACATCTATAGTAGTAGCTACACTCCTAGAGACAGCACTTTCACTGCTCTTCGACATTTTATGCAGTTGCTACATCTCTTGTATTTCATTGCTTACTCATTGGAGGTGGATTCTCATTGAATGAGGGGTTTATTCCTCATTATATTTCTATATATTGTTGCTGATACACTAATTTACATGATGGCTGTAATATATTACATCTTATTTTGCATTCATATTTGCAAAGTTCATGGTTATTTTCATGTATTGTTGTAATCTCTCTCATTGAGGATTTTGCTGAGAGATCTATTTTGGGGAGATATGTATAAACCCTCTAGGCTTATTTCTTTGAGATCAACTTCTGGAAGAGTAGTTTTAGTGAGTTAACAAGGGGATCCAAGCCCCCTTTCAGCTTATTTTTAGACTGCCTCTCTTATACAGTGTCCTTGAGGACCACATTTCAGAAATTCCCAAAAAAGGAACATTACAACTTTGGAAGGAAAAGAACGATCTTGGTATGAAAGATTTCCAAATGGTTCATTATATTCTCTTGCTGATTTCCATGTTGCATTTTATGAGATGCATGAAGAGAATAATCCCTCCTTATTTTTGGTCAAAGACTGCTATAAATATTGTGTGAGTTTTATTGAATATTTGGAGAATTGTTATGAACATGATGAGTTCATGGATGAGGAAATTTTAGAAGCCCTCCATGACAATCCATTTCATCACCAAGAAGAAAGGATAACCTCTTTCTTATATGAAAATGAAACCTAGCAGGAGCTTATTTTTGAAAATTATGATACATCCTTTGAGTTTGATGAAAAGTTGCAGCAGACTTGTCAGTCTTTTGATCATTGGGAGTATGAGAATCATTTCAAACAGAAAGAGGAAATATTAGAAAATGCTTGCTACAATCCTCAGGTACAGGAAAAAGTTGATTCTTCATGTCATTTCTTGCATTAGCCTACATCAAATGATTATTACACTAATGAATAAGTAGGTGAAATTTTTTCTTTATCCTTGTCTTCTAATCTGAAATCATTTGAGTGCAAGTCAGAAGTTAAGATTCAATTTGTGGATGAAGTTGCTAAGAACCATGAAAAATATATTGAAGTTTTAGAAGATAAAATTAAATCTCATAATATTCATGATCAATATCAAACTTTTCAAATGATTTTTATGCCAGAAAACAAAGAGAGGGTGATACCACCTTTCTCCTTTGAGTTTGAGGAAGAATACACTATTTTTGAAAATTAGTTTGAAAAGCAGTTTGAGAGAACACAACTAAAGTCTTATGTGGTTGATCAAAGCATGGATGAGTTGTCCAAAGCTGTATATTGTCATGAGAAGCATCAAATAGATCATGTCTTCTTTGATCCTATAGCTGACTACATGGAAAGGTTCTACAATCTAGATTTCCAGTTATATTTACATTATGAAGATCAGATGCATCTTATGTTGCCTTGGTCATTCCAGTATCTTTTTTTTTTTTGGTTCAAGTGTAGTCAATAAATTCAAGTATCAGATCAGATCAATGACTGGTTTCATTGTAAGTTTCATGTTGCTTGAGTTAAAAATGGAGATTGCAGCTGATAGGGTAGGCAGGAGTGTGTGAATAAGCTCAAAGTTGACTAAGCATCCTTTCAGTAGGTACATATTTTTTTCTTCTGCAGTGATCATAAAGCTTGAGCCTGAGGTGAAGGCCATAAGATTTTGGAGAATATCTGGCAAAATTTCAAAGTTTTTATTTCCAAGAAGATGGATGGCACTGGAGCTACTGGTTCTTTAGTGTACCACAGGGGCACACTATCCCAAGTGTAGCCATTGTTATTGCTCAAAAAAATTTCAAAACATCATTGTGCCAAGATTTTTTATGATCATGGATCAAAATAGGGTCTTAGGAGTCATTTCTTGAATTTGACCAAAAGGAAGTATTATATTTTTAGGTTTGAAACTTCCCTAGTGTTTAAATAAATTTATTTTAAAGGTTTTTCATGTCAAGTCATTCATCATTTCATCATTAATTTCATTTCCCTGAGTTTTTTTTTAATCAAAAATACCCAATTAGCCAAGAAACCATAGTTTCGTAGCACATCATGTTGAAAAAATTCACTTTGCGCTACGAAAGCATTGATAGTTTCATAGCGCAAACAACAAAACTCTATTTTTTTTACTTTGAGAAGTCAACTTCAAAGGAGGTTTCTGAGCAACGGAAACATAATTTGGGAAACATGAAAGATTTTTTTCTTCATAAAATACCTAACTAAAAAAACCCTCTCTTAGTTTCTTCAAATTCATTAGGAGGTGGCAGAAACTGATAAATTAAAATGCGCTATGAAACTGTTGTTATGAAACTATCCTGTACATGACTGTTTAGCAGTCAACTTCAAGTTCAGTTTCTAGCCAAATAGAAATTTTTTTGGAATTCTGAATGATTTTTTCCTTCATTATAGCCCCAGCTACAAAAATGTCTCTCAATTTCTCACAGGTGTTATCCGTTGAGAGATACAAGGATTTCATTGAAACCCTATTTTCAGAAACAGAGTTTTCCTGTTTTACACATGTTTTTCAAATGCAGTTTTTGGATAGCAGGAGATGTGTTTAAAAAACCCAAGAGAGGTTTTTATTCAAGACGTAATGGCCTACAAAAGAATCCTTCAATTTCTCAAACTACGTCAAGGATTAGGCTCTATTCCAAGGCCTATTTTTAAGGAAAAAACAGGAAAAATCTGCAAGGATGTATTGCAAATAAAGAATGAATGCCTCAAGAAAGTTAGAATGAAGTGGGTTTACAGTTTGTATGAATTGTAAATATTGAAGAAAGGTTATGTTTTGATTTTTGGGGCAATAACACTTTTCACTTGGAAAAATTTATGAAAAAATTGCATACTTAGCAGTTTCGTAGTGCATTTTGTGTAAAAAGGTAGAAAAGTGATACGAAAATGCTCTAGTTGCCTTTTCTACTCTTTTTTATCAGTTTTTGTTGGCTCGAGGGGTCCTGACCCAGGTTTGGAGCTCAAGGTTTGCCAACAAACCCCTATACTACTGTCGCTTTCGGCAATGACCTGCTTTTGCAGGTCAAAGTCTCACCCAAAGTAGTATGGGTGGGTGCTGGAACCAGGTTTCCGCACCCTGAGAAAGGATAGGTAAGGAAAGCCAAGCTGTGTTTGGTCCTGTGATACCTAGATCACCTTATACTACATAGGTCCAAGTGGGTTTCTATTCAAATCCACGTGCACTAGATCTATAATTATATATTCTTCTATAACAATAACATAGCAACACATAAACAGAGCAGAATAGATCGAAGTACAAAAACACACTTACATAGATCTTCGCAGCTTAAACACAAAAATGCATAGCACATTAATTACCAATAATTCATACATAGATTACTCACAGATTTTGTTCTCTATGAACCTTTCTCATTCATTCATTCATCAATTATCTTTTACAATTCCCTTCCCAGCTTGCGCACACAGCAACAGGGTCTGCACACAGCTGGACTTGGATCTCCGCACACACAGCTAGTAGGTTTCCTTTCCCCTAAACCAAAACATATAGCTTAACCCACAATTCACAGCAATAGCCTTTCATATCCTATCTTACAATACAAAAATGGTCCTCTATTTATAACAATCTAGCCTAGACTTTCTTATGGTCCGCAAACTGTGGTTTTCGGACCCCTGGTTTACCCTTTTAACAATTACAACATTTTCGGGGCTTTGACCTACCCCAAAACCCCTGTGCTAGATTAAGTATAATAAAAAAGCATCCAAAGTGGACCAATTTCATAGCTTATGGGAGAACCTCTTCCAACAGTCCCCCAACACAATCTTGTGACTCATCCCGAGTCACTGTAGCCACCATATAGTCATTGAGCCCGGTATGGCTTGAATCGACTACCATTGATGAAACCAGGTAAGATGTCACCGCGCAGGGTAGCGAGATGGACTGCATCGCTATTCGTGATTTCCTTAAATGTGTAGGGACCAAGCCAGTGCTGCCAGAATTTGCCTAGGTGTTTCGCAAATTAGCTATCGTATAAAAGGACGCGGTCGCCTACGACGAATGTTTTTTAGCAAATATGTTGATCATGTTGTTAGGAATTTGTAATCAGCAAGACTGGCAAAGTCCGATCACAGAAACAACATCGTTCCAACCACTTTAGGATTCTAGGATCTAGCCCTCCTGAATCCGGAGAGGGATCTCTCCAATAAGTGCAAAGATGGATTTGTCTTTGAAGTTTTAGGTAATGATATTAGGCTAGTTATGAAGGCCAAGGGTTTTTTTTTGTTTTTGGATGGTTGAGCATGATTACTATTTGAGGTGGAAAGTTCTAAATGAAAAGAGTTTCAAAGGTGAGAAGTTTCAAGCGAATAGAACAAGCTTTGGCCAGGAAAGATAGGTAATTGTAGGTTTTATTCCATTGGGCTATGGAGTCATAATAGGGTTTAATTGGAATAGCAAGAGGTAAGAGTGGTCCATGGGGCAAGTCATCTATGTCTAAGGATCTCTCTGAAGATTGATTTATGGAATGAAATGATACAACAAGAGGGAAAATTAAACAGATGCAGAACAAAGAGTAGCCCAGGATTTGGTAAGTACTTTTAAACTAGCCAACCTTTGACAAACACTTAAGAAGAACATAAAAGCAAACTAGGATCTGGTAAGTACTTTTAAACTAGCCAGCCTTTGATACACTTTCAACAGAAAACATTTCAAAACAAAGGGAAACTTGAAGGCAACTGTTGGAGTAGAAACTAGCGGGTCGGGCTCACCACAAATCCTCTCCTAGCTCTGCTTTACTTGG
This sequence comes from Pinus albicaulis, assembly GCA_034641835.2. Lineage (NCBI taxonomy): Eukaryota > Viridiplantae > Streptophyta > Pinopsida > Pinales > Pinaceae > Pinus > Pinus albicaulis. The sequence goes on along the minus strand of CM076572.1, from coordinate 1,419,517,822 downwards.
TTACTTTCAAGACAAACAAAAAGATGACATAGAATGGCCTAAGATCTGGTAAGTATTTCTAAACTACCCAGCTTTTAACACATTCCAAGGGAAACATTCAGACATCCTTTGGGGATAAAAGTAGGACTAGGGCACACCATATCTTCCATAGTTCATCTCTACTTAACTAATACTGAACATAACATTCAAGAATAATATTTAGCTAAGGCAATAAGATTAGGGAACGCCAGCATTCCTATGCTTAAACTGAATTAAATCATTCCCAAATAACACAGATTGGAAGAAAACATTTAGATAAAGATTTTCAGTTAGAGAAGGTTACTGATATACAGTAGGTCCTAACTCTATGCATGTTGTTCTTTTTAAGAGAAGATGAAACACAATGAAAACAGAAACAAAATGACAAGTTACAATGAGAAAAACATCACAATCAACATAGACCAGGATCCCATAAATCAGCTTGTATTGATGCTCCAAACCAGTTACAGCTTTAAGTCCAATGCTTTAGTTTAACAATCATCTACTCATCTCAGCCTAACTTATCTATCACAAGTAGAGCTCCAAGGGCTAGTGAACACTATTTACAATCAAAAGTTTAAGCTCAAATGTATTTCAAAGTTCTGCAACCAACTCGTTTCTCATCTTCTAGAGAAGTATTTATAGAAGAATGAGGAGGTGAGATCTCAATAAAATATCTCTCAAGATAATTAATACAGTCTTAATGGCTTCTCGGCCTTTGAGGGGCTCGATGAAGAAGTTTACAGATGTTCTTTCTGTATTAACTGTTTTACACTTTAAGATTAAGTTCGGTGGGAGCTTTTGTTGACTTTTGAGGCTCTGTGTCATGTTGGAGTAACTCTGCAGATATTTTTTGCATTAAGTTCCTTGCAAAAGTAACTCTCTGGCTGCGTTGAGGCGAATATCTGATTTTGCTCAATAACTTCGGCCTCTGTTTGAATGCTTGTGGCTACAAGTGGCACTGTGGTAGCTGAGAGGAATCAATTTGCCTCAGATGTGGCGGTGGAGGCCTTTCTGTCTGATAAAACACTTATGATTTTTCCTTTAATTCTGTTTTAATTTGGGGGATTAGGCTTTTGATAATCAATCTTAGCCGTGATCCCCACAAATCTGTCTTCAATGTTATGTTATGCTGAATTCTATCTTTCGACACTGATACTCTTTAATTGTGATTTGAAACAGTGTCTTGTTGATGTGCAGGCCGCACAGGGCTCATATGGCATTGATGCCGCATGAATCATTGATGAAACATGGAGCAGAGCCTCGTGAATGGTTCCCTTTGATAAATCAAATGTGAGGGAATCGTCATTCTCGGCCTTCGTCTTTCTCATTAATATGATGGAACAAACCATTCAAACTTGAAAAATACGAAAAAAATTAAAAAATCCTGTGTTTGTGGGTTTAACTGTTGTAGAGGATGTGGGGAGGAGCGTAGCCATTGGATGGTAGCATTCCACAGTGGAGATCAACCAGGAGAAAGAAAAAAGGAGAGGGGAGGGAAGAATAAGACAGAATGATCTAGGATCGTCTGATCCGGACACATGGATGGTCCAGATCTAATTGGAGGATCGCAATCGGGGGCAAAACTTACATGGCGCCGATGTACAGGGAAACGCCGATGCGACTAAGTGATGGCCGTCAATCTGCAAATCAGATCGATGGCAAAGAGTGAATCGGAGGGGTTAAAAGGGCAGAGGAAGGGTTAATAATCGGAGTGATTGTGGGCCGTTGGATCTGAGAAAGCGGAGAGGAGATCAATGGCGGACAACCAATCGTGGATCGGTAATCGGAGGTGGGGTGATGTGATTGCGCGATTGGGGAAGGTTGATGCGATGGTGCGATCAGGCCATCACAATCTGAGGTTTCAAATGGACACAATCGAAAGAGCCTTCGCAGAAGTTTCCAATGCGATAGGCACCTCGGGACTTAATCTCTTGGTCCTGGGTGTAGGTTATATAAATGGAAAGCGGCCGGGGCGAGGTTTATATATATGGGACCCAATCGCATCGGAAAGTTTGATGCGGGTCTTTCAATCAACCTGTTGTGGATTTCTCCGATGCGATTGCGCTTCGAGTCTTTTTAATCTAACCATTTTCATTTAAAAATCGTTAAATGGGCCCGTTAGACCAAAACTTTGGATAAGTGGGTTATTTGACTTTACAAAGGAAAAATACCATCAGGAATGAATTTTTATAATGATTTAGTGCCCGATGGTAGGCCTACGAGTCACATGAATTGATAATAGGATCGGGGGTTATGTACATGGGCTTAATCGCATCGGAACTTTTTAAATATGGCAACAAGACTTACGCACTTGGATTTTTGCGATGCATTAAGCGCTGTGAGGGGTTAGCGCCTGGTTTGTAGGGCGTGGGCACGTGGGGGAAATGGTTAGGGGGCTTAGCCGAAGGGGGCTAAAGCCTGAAACATAAAACATGGATTTTTATGGATTTTCAATGTTTTCAAAGGAATTTGAGGGTTTTGGTAACGTTAAAGAGTGAGTCCTTAACCTTGTAGAAATGATTTTCATGAATGGAAGAAGAGGAATCATGAAAAATAGAGGATTTTTATGGAGAAAAAGGGTAGCAAACGAAGGTTAGTTTGGAGTGGAGGAAGGGGAAAAATGATGATTTTGCAGCAGTTTCTTCTCATGAAATTAGCATAACTTCTGAGTATAAAATGGGAACAGTAGTGAAGATTTGGACAGAGGCATGAGGCCTTCAAGAGTCTTCAAGAGCCAACACTTTTTAGTGATAAAATTTGTTCCTTGAAGGCTCCAAAAAACATTTAGCCACCTTTTGCTATAACAAATTTTATAGGTGGCTAATAGTGGCTCCACTCTGGGATGGTGCCTTCTTGAAGGCATCAAGAACTTCATACTTGCATTCTCTGGGAGGCTGACCTGTGCCACATCCATTGTGTTCTCTGGGAGGCTGAACTGTGCCACATCCATTGTGTTCTTTGGGAGGCTGACCTGTGCCTCATCCATTGGGCTGCCCTTCCTTTGCTGGGATGATCTTGCTTTGAAACATATTAGCAGTCATAGAAACAATGGATCTTCATCAATACAACTTTCTACCTACCCAATCCTACTGAGCTAGCATTATTTCTTCATTAGAGTGCACTTGGATTGGAAAACTCTTTTCACAACTTTTTATTCTTTTGAAAGTAGGAAATATAATCTATTTCTACTCCTTATTTCTCCATGGACTCAGATTAAACAGTTGAGCCCATATGATTCTCTACCTATTCTATCAATCTGTTAGGATTAAACAGTCTAACAGACTTTATTTTTTAAATTCTACAACAGAAATTTAAAAAGCAATCAAGTTAGAATTGAACAGTCTAACTTGATACTAGTCTATGGCATAAAAACAAACTGCACATAGACATTATTTCACAAAAAAAAAAAATTAAATCAAAATGGAAGGCTTAAGATCTGAAAGTTTCTCATCATGGCCTTCTCTTTTCTTTACAGCTCTGTTTTTACTTTTGTTTGAGTTGTTCCTTCTTTGTTCTTTGGCTTATATTTTGAGTTGATTAGAACCAGTTTTACATGTTTTGTGACTCAAGATTTAAAATAGATTTGAGTCATTCTTTTGCTTGGAAATTTAGGTTCAGATTTTGAGCATGTTTGAACCCTTAATTTCTATCCTAATCTATCTACTGATGAACCAAGATTAGATAGTTTGGAAAATCGAATTCACTATCCTATCAGAAGAAAATTTAAAGCTAATTAGTCAAGATTAGGCAGTATGACTAGCTAGAAGTGTGTTTTTAGGAGTGGCATTTAAGCTTGCACACTTTCAGATTTTGTTTCTCTTTTTTGGTATGGGGCTGTACCTTTCTTGTTTTCACAATCTGCCCTCTTTTCTTTCCTTCATTGTTTTTGTATTTTTGTATTTTTGATTTTTCTTCTAAGCAGAAAACAACAACTAACTACATGCTCAGAACTGAGCTTTATCGACATTCCTATCTAACCTACTCTAACTTGGAATATTTACATTTTTTAGGTGATGCAATAATGCCAATGCAGCCAGTCAAGCAATAGTAAAAAAGGGGAGAAGAACTGACTGCTCATCAGAGACATCCATAGGGTGCTCTACGTGTGGATCTTCAAAACTAAGGCCACCAGCAGTGGTGACCGTTTCTGATGTATTTGGCTTCTACAAAGGATTGGTGCTTGAGGGGTTAAGCCAATCAGGGCCTCCATGTATTCTGCCACAGGATCAATCAGAACATGATATAAACTTTCTTCTTTAAGGCCTGCCATGGCTGGTAGGCTGTCTGTATCCCGGGCAGCTTCAATCACTGCATCTGCAGTGTGGCCTTTGTAATCACACTCCTCTATTTCCTGGCTGGGAGTATTTGTCATATGAGCATGAACCAGGAATACCTCTTCTTCCACTGGATCAAGACAGAGATGTCTATGGGAAAGAAGGTCTCCCTCATCTTCACTGCAGCCTGAACTGGATGGCTCATCATATATGGCAGGGCTGTCCTCTTCTGACCCTAACCGGTTCTACTGGAGTGAACTGAACTCTGTGAAAAAATTAACATATTCTTGAGCAGGGGTTGCTTTGATTACCTTGACCCTTTCAGGCGAAGGCTCCAGATATTCATCTTGCTCAAGATTTTCTTCATGTCTTTCCTCCTTGTCCTCTGCGTTGAAGAGCTGCTGGCTTCCATATTCTTTGAAATTATTACTGATGATCTGATATATAACAGATTGAAGATTCAAAGAATCTTCATCTTCTATCATGCTTTCAACTCTTTCTTCATCAGTATCATAGATGGCCTACATAGGCTCATCATTTCCTTGAGGTTGATGGTCGTGATCTTCCTCCCATGAAAAACTGATGATGGCCCTACAAGCTCAGTTTCTCTTTGAAAAAAATCATCATCAGACAGGTCAACATTAGAGAAATCATAATTATAAGCATTGTCACCCATAAAATCTTCAGGACTCTCAGCAAGTCTTCCTTTAAAATAGTCTGCAAGTTCATTTTCTGATTCAAACTCTGGTTCATCATACATGCTTTGCATGTGGCTTCTGTCTTGCAGTGATCTAGTTTGTCTTTTTTGAGGACAAGGAGCAGGTCTTTTCCACTCATCATCCCTGGTTTCAGCGTCATATTATTCCTATTCTGTGTTCAACAGGGTGTTGACAGTCTCTATCGATCTTTCCAACTTGTTCTTTAAAGAGATCTGCGCTATTTGCTCCGCCTGTTCTTTCTCTGCTGCTTTCAATCCTTCCTCCTTGCACTCTATGTTGTATTCGAAAGTAACTACTATGCTCTGAATTTCCTCCAGGCTTGAAGGCTCTCTTTCTCTTATACGGAATTCCACCTTGGGTTCAAAAGAACTAGGATAGTGCAGTAGAGCCCATCCTAAAGGTGGTTTTACATCAGAAGGTATCACATTGTACACCTTATTGAACCTGGCTGAAAACTCTTGTACTTTCTCTGTCGGTTGTCTTCTCAAATTCTGCTATTCTTCTAGGATGAAGAAAACATTTACCGGGATTGCCCATCTATCAAGGAAAACTTGAGCAAATTGGTGAAAGCTGAAGATGCTTGCAGCTGGAAGGTTTTTAAACCAACTCTTTGCATTTCCTTGTAATCACAAGGTGAACATTCTAATACGCACATCATCTTCTTCTATTTCATATAAGTCAAGTACATCCTCGAGCTTTTGGACATGCTGGTCAGTAGTGATTTTTGAATTTTCTTCATTAAAAAGGGGCAGCTTGTCTATAAGTTCTGCAGGAAGGGGCTGGAAGATAAGAGGTAAAATCAGAGGCTTATATCTTTCTATAACCTTTGTGGGTGTGGGTAGAGTGACAGGAGGCTCATGGCTATTTGAAACTTCTTTAGAAGTGGGAGATATAACATGAGGCTCTTGTCCCACCAGATTTTTCACAGGAGTACAGGTTTGCTCACGGTATGAAGACTGAGGTCTAAGTTCTTTCCCATACTCAATGTGGGTTTCATCTTTGTACACTTGATTAGGCTTAAAGCAGGACAGAACATAGTGATAGACAAAAACAATGAATTCTTTAAACCAGATCCAACCCATATGTTCTACCCTTCTATGAGGCCTAACCATCTTTTAGGTTCTTCCTCCAGTGGATTTTTTGAGACTTATGGAGTGTGGAGTCGCCAGGTGGAAAATTTTTTAGCTCGTAAGGAGGTAAAATGTTTTATGGTTCCACCACCATGTGTTTCTTGTAGAGCTGCAAAGTTTTCAGGAACTGAATTAGCTCTCAAGGGTGATCTGAAAACAATTGATAATTTAATCCTAGGAGACTTCCTAAGGATAGCTTTCTGGGTTATCAACTATTTCAGGTGGATCAAGGTCAGGATAGGCTATAGTATGAATCTTTCTAGGAGCCACCATACTTTGTTTTTGAACCCAACTTAAACAAGAAAATTTCAACCAGATATGACAGTCTTTGAGAGGTTAACTAGTCTGTTTACACAAATTTTAATCCTGCAGTCCTCTAACTGAGTTTGAATGATATTACAATGATAATGGTTCTTCCCAGTGGAGTCTTAAGGTCTGTTCGGGATTGTGGAGTCGCCAAGTGGAATTTTTTAGCTCCTAAGGAGGTAAAAGGTTTTATGGTCCACCACCATGTTTATTGGATACCAATTTGAAATTTTTCGATTTTTTCTAAGTTTTTGTGGTTGTATGCAAAACTAAAGAGTCTATAAAATATAGCCAAGCAACTATGAACTCAAAAATTCCCCAGCGGAGTCGCCAGAAATGTTAGTTGCTGGTGGGTCAGCTGGTTAATATAGAAAATGTTCTTTGAACCGAATTTCTGATATCCTATGATTACCTTAAAATGAAAATTTCTTAGAGATTCTGGGTTTGTTCCCCAGCAGAGTCACCATAAATGTTAGGAATCTGTAATCAGCAAGATTGGCAAAGTCCGATCACAAAAACAACATTGTTTCAACCACTTTGGGATTCTAGGATCTAGCCCTCCTAAATCCAGAGAGGGATCTCTCCAATAAGTGCAAAGATGTATTTGTCTTTGAAGTTTTAGGTAATGATATTAGGTTAGTTATGAAGGCCAAGGGTTTTGTTTTTTTTGGATGGTTGAGCATGATTATTGTTTGACGTGGAAAGTTCTAAATGCAAAGAGTTCCAAAGGTGAGAAGTTGCAAGCAAATAGAACAAGCTTTGGCCAGGAAAGATAAGTAATTGCAGGTTTTAGTCCATTGGGCTATGGAGTCATAATAGGGTTTAATTGGAACAACAAGAGGTACGAGTGGTCCATGGGTCAAGTCATCTATGTCTAAGGATCTCTCTGAAGATTGATTTATGGAATGAAATGATAAAATAAGAGGGAAAATTAAACAGATGAAGAACAAAGAGCATCCCAGGATATGGTAAGTACTTTTAAACTAGCCAACCTTTGACAAACACTTAAGAAGAACATAAAAGCAAACTAGGATCTGGTAAGTACTTTTAAACTAGCCAGCCTTTGATACAATTTCAACAGAAAAATTTTTAAAACAAAGGGAAACTTGAAGGCAACTGTTGGAGTAGAAACTAGCGGGCTGGGCTCACCACAAATCCTCTCCTAGCTCTGCTTTACTTGGTTACTTTCAAGAAAAACACAAATATGACACAGAATGGCCTAAGATCTGGTAAGTACTTCTAAACTACCCAGCTTTTAACACATTCCAAGGGAAACATTCAGACAGCCTTTGGGGATAAAAGTAGGTTCAGGGCACACCATATCTTCCATAGTTCATCTCTACTTAACTAATACTGAACATAACATTCAAGAATAATATTCAGCTAAGGCAATAAGACGAGGGAACGCCAGCATTCCTATGCTTAAACTGAATTAAATCATTCCCAAATAACACAGATTGGAAGAAAACATTCAGATAAATATTTTCAGTCAGAGAAGTTTACCGATATACAGTAGGTCCTAACTCTATGCATGCTGTTCTTTATAAGAGAAGATGAACCACAGTGAAAACAGAAACAAAATGACAAGTTACAATGAGAAAAACATCACCATCAACATAGACCAAGATCCCATAAATCAGCTTGTATTGATGCTCCAAACTAGTTACAGCTTTAAGTCCAATGCTTTAGTTTAACAATCATCTACTCATCTCAGCCTAACTTATCTATCACAGGCAGAGCTCCAAGGGCTAGTGAACACTATTTACAATCAGAAGTTTAAGCTCAAATGTATTTCAAAGTTCTGCAACCAACCCGTTTCTCATCTTCTAGAGAAGTATTTATAGAAGAATGAGGAGGTGAGATCTCAATAAAAGATCTCCCAAGATAATTAATACAGTCTTAATGGCTTCTTAGCCTTTGAGGGGCTCGATGAAGAAGTTTACAGATGTTTTGTCTGTATTAATTGTTTTAAACTTTAAGATTAAGCTCGGTGGGAGCTTTTGTTGACTTTTGAGGCTCTATGTCATGTTGGAGTAACTCTACAGATATTTTTTGCATTAAGTTCCTTGCAGAAGTAACTCTCTGGCTGCGTTGAGGCAAATATCTGATTTTTCTCAATAACTTCGGCCTCTGTTTGAATGCTTGTGGCTACAGGTGGCACTGTGGTAGCTGAGAGGAATCAATTTTCCTCAGATGTGGCGGTGGAGGCCTTTCTGTCTGATAAAAAACTTATTATTTTTCCTTTAATTGTGTTTTAATTTGGGGGATTAGGCTTTTGATAATCAATCTTAGCCGTGATCCCCGCAAATCTGTCTTCAATGTTCTGTTCTGCTAAATTATGTCTTTCGACACAGAGACTCTTTAATTGTGATTTGAAACAGTGTCTTGTTGATGTGCAGGCCGCGCAGGGCTCATATGGAATCGATGCTTCATGGAGCATTGATGAAACGTGGATTAGAGCCCCATGAATGGTTCCCTTTGATAAATCAAAGGCGAGGGAATTGCCATTCCCGGCCTTCGGCTTTCTTGTTAATATGGCGGAACAAACCATTCAAACCTGCAAAATACAAAAAAAATTAAAAAATCTTGCGTTTGTGGGTTTAACTACTGCAAAGGATGTGGGGAGGAGCGTAGCCGTTGGATGGCAGCATCCAACAGTGGAGATCAGCCAGCAGAAAGCAAAAAGGAGAGGGGAGGGAAGAATAAGATGGAATGATTTGGGACCATCCAATCCGGACACGTGGACGGTCCAGATCTAATCGGAGGATCGCAATCGGGGCAAAACTTAAATGGCGCCGATGTATAGGGAAACGCTGATGTGATTAAGCGCTGGCCGTCGATCTGCAGATCAGATCGATGGTGGAGAGTGAATCGGAGGGGTTAAAAGGGCGGAGGAAGGGTTAATAATCGGAGCAATTGTAGGCCATTGGATCTGAGAAAGCAGAGAGGAGATCAACAGCAGAAAGCCAATCGGGGATCAGTAATCAGAGGTGGGGTGATGCGATTGCGCAATCGGGCCATCGCAATCAGAGGTTTCAAATGGACACAATCGGAAGAGCCTTCGCAGAATTTTCCGATGTGATAGGCACCTTGGGACTTAAACTCTTAGTCCCGGGCGTAGGTTATATAAATGGAAAGTGGCGGGGGTGGGGTTTATATATATGGGACCCATTCGCATCGGAAATTTTGATGCGGGTCTTTCAATCAACCCATTGTGGATTTCTCCGATGCGATTGCGCTTTGGGTCTTTTTAATCTAACCATTTTCATTTAAAAATCGTTAAATCGGTGCGTTAGACCAAAAATTTGGATAAGTGGGTTATTTGACTTTACAAAGGAAAAAGACCATCGGGAATGAATTTTTATAATTATTTAGCGCCCGATGACGGGCCTACGGGTCACATGAAATGATAATACGATTGGGGGGTATGTACATGGGCTTAATCGCATCGGGACTTTTTAAACATGGCAACAAGACTTGCGCACTTGGACTTTTGCGATGTGATAAGCACTGTGAGGGGTTAGCGCCTGGTTTGTAGGGTGTGGGCACATGGGGGAAATGGTTAGGGGGCTTAGCCGAAGGGGGCTAAAGCTTGAAACATAAAACATGGATTTTTATGGATTTTCAATGTTTTCAAAGGAATTTGAGGGTTTCGGTAAGGTTAAAGAGTGAGTCCTTAACCTTGTAGAAATGATTTTCATGAATGGAAGAAGAGGAATCATGAAAAATAGAGGAGTTTTATGGAGAAAAAGGGGAGAAAATGAAGGTTAGTTTCGAGTGGAGGAAGGGGAAAAATGATGATTTTGAAGCAGTTTCTTCTCATAAAATCAGCAGAACTTCTGAGTATAAAATGGGAACAACAATAAAGATTTGGACAGAGGCATGAGGCCTTCAAGAGTCTTCAAGAGCCAACACTTTTTAGTGATAAAATTTGTTCCTTGAAGGCTCTAAAAAAATTTTAGCCACCTTTTGCTATAAAATTTTTTATAGGTGGCTAACTCATGCCATGCTTTATCGTGAGCCTTCTGAACCTATTGATGAAATTAGCAGTAAACTGATCTTCCTTAGAAGCCACAAGCTACACAAGAAGCTCTTCTATGATATCGGGGTTCGCCATATTTATAAATGAGGCGATGCTTGGGCTAGGAACAACTTACTCTATGGGCATAATGGCCTCCTTGCCATAGACCATTCGAAAGGGGGTCTTTCCTGTCAGCTTCTTGCAGGCTATGTGATAGGTCCATAGAACAGAGGGGATGCGAACATCCCAATCACTACGATCGGCATTGAAAACCTTAGCTAATGCTTGTTCCAAAATTTTGTTAAAAGCTTTGACCGCCCCATTTGCCTGGGGATGGTATGGTGTACTCTTCGCATGGTGGATCCAGAATTCGTCATTCAAGGCTTGAATCGTTTGGTTGAAAAAATGTGTACCTATGTCACTCATTAAGATCTTTGGGCAGCCAAACCTAGTCAAAATCTACTCAAAGATGAAGTGCACAGTAGTATCCACAATACAATCCTACACCGCTTGTGCCTCAGCCCATCAAGTGACGTAGTCAGTGGCGGTGATAATGTGGCGCGCACCTGTTTTCTTTGCTGGAAGATTGATGGGTCCTATAAAATCAATGGCCTATTTGTCAAAAGCCTACAAAGCCACTTGAGGTTGTAAGGGCATCTCATCTCAGAGTGAAGGTCATCCTATGCACTGGCAGGTGTCACATGATCTACAATAGATGTAAGAATCCTGATGTAGGGTAGGCCACCATAACCCAGCCCTCAAAATCTTTTGTGTCGTTGCGCGTCCTGCATAGTGGCCTCCTGCGGCACCTTCGTGTGCTTTCGCTAAAACGACAAGTCGTTCATGTTCCAGGACATATCTGCGTAGTATTTCATCTGCGCCTAGCTTTTATAACTGACCAGTGATGAGAGTAAAGTCTGCTACCCGAGTAACCAACTCCTTCTTCTGCTGCACCGAATACCCAGCCCGGGCCACGCCTGTAGTGAGGAACTCAATGATATCAGCAAAGTGTGTGTCAACCACCTTAATGGTAAACATATGTGCATCTGGAAAGCCTTCTTCCAAGCTAGTAGGTTCTTCCCCTGTTTCAATGCGAGACAGATGATCTGGGCCTGCATTCAACCTTCCGGGCTTGACGATGATCTCAAAATCATACTCCTGAAATAGCAATAGCCAACGGAAAATATTCCACCCCAACACAGGCTTGTTGACCAAGTATTTCAAAGCTGAATGATCAGTGAACATTTTAAAGTGTCCACCCAGTAGATAGTGCCGATATTTTTGTAACGCGTAGACCATAGCCAATCCTTTGCGCTCAGTGGTGGAATAGTTCCGTTTTGTGCCCGAGAGTTTCCGACTTGCAAAGGCAACCGGGTGATCAATATCTCCTTCTCTAGGCTGAGTGAGAACAATGCCCAAGGTGATGCCCGACGCATCCACATGTACATGAAATTCCTTCAACCAATCAGGAAATATTAGTATGGGGGCAGAGATCATCTTTTCCTTTAGCAGGTCAAAGCTCTTCTGACATTCATCATCCCAAAAAAAGAAGCATATTTTTTAAGTAGCTTTTCCATAGGTGTTGTAATCAAGGCATACCCCTAAATGAATTTCTTGTAATAGCTAGTGTGTCCAAGAATAGAACGCAATTGTTTCTCCATTGTTGGGACTACCAGGTTTATAATTACGGCTACCTTTACAGGATCAACCATCAATCCCTACTGATAGACTATGTGTCCAAGTAGGACTCCAAATGGCACAAAGAAGATGCACTTCTTAATATTCAAGGAAATCTGGCGCTTCTGGCATGCATCCAACATTAGTCGCAGGTTAGAGACATGTTCCTTTACTAAGCCAAAAACCGTCCAGTCATTGAAATAAACCTCCAGGAACTTATGAATAAACCCCTTGAATACAGCAACTACGACCCTTGAAAAAATAGCAGGTGCGTTTTTTAGACCAAAGGGCATGACCATATACTGGAAGGAGCCCCATTCAATGGCAAAGGTAGTATTATTGCGATCTTCAGGTGCAATTCAGATCTGGCGGTATCTTGAGAACCCATCGGTGAAGCAATAGGCCTCCTATCTGCCTACACTATCAAGGATTTCGTCAGAGAAGGGTGTAGGGAAGGGGTCATGGACACAGGCATCATTTAACATGTGCATATCCACACAGATGCGTATTTCCCCCTTGGTATTCTTTTCCTAGATGACTATTGGGCTTACCCAATCCGATTGTTCAACTGTTTCAATGATACCTACAACAAGCATTTTATCCAGTTCTTCCTTGACCTTCTGCTTATATTTTGGATTTAGTTGGTAAGGTCGTTGCTTAACGAGGCGTGCTTTAGGTTTTAGAGTGATGTACATAATGCCAAGGTCCCCGGTGATTCCCTTGAGCTCAGAAAACTTTGTCAGAAATAAGTCCTGATATTCCGTGAGTAATTCTACAATCTTGCCTAAAGTTCCTTCATCCCAATAGTCCCCAATTTTAGCCAACTTAGGGTGTTATTCCGTTCCAATATTAACGTCACGCAGCTTGAGAGGTTGCGTTACATCAATATTCTGTAGTGATGGTCCCCTAGCAGTGCGTTTCCCTTCAGATTCCAGGACAGAAATGTTTCAAGGATTTTCTTCATCTTCGTCAATCGCCAAGCTCTGGCACTTGGCTATATCTTGCATCTGCGCTTCCCATGTCAGGACCACTGGTGCAACATGGTGGTGAGGGTCCTTAAATATGAATGCATCAATGTCCTGTAGAGCTTCGTCGAGCGTCTCTGTCCCTCCAATAAACCCGAATGTTCCTATAAAGTCCTCTTTTAGTAATTCCCAGTGGCGGGTGCGCTGGTGTAATTCCGCATCTAAGTACCACGCGGTCGAAATAGGGCCCAAGGCATGAAAAAATAGATGGACCCATTCTTCTATAGTTTAGTTGGACCATTTTTTCATCTAGGCACACAGATGTGCGTGGGGATCTCCAGGTCCGAGGAAGATCTGGGTGTGTATGTCAACTAGAGGAGCAAACCACAAAATCATCCTATCCTAGCACGTTTCCCATTCCAGGAATGCTTGCTTGTGGGTATCCCACCACTGCGTGGGTGTCCCATGCATCGCTAGATTAAGGGCCCAGATCTGTCGCTCTCTTGGCACCCTAGCTTCCAGTGTTCTTAGGAATTCCCAGATACCACCAAACTCATCAAAGTGGAGCAGATCTCTTACCTTCGAAGAAATGCCGTAGAGAGTCCTTGCAACCAGAGGGTAGCGCAGCATCGAAACCTCGAGTAACTGCTTTTGCTAAATCTCCAGTTCCTCATCAGCATCAGAAGAGCATTCATTGTCATTCCCCCCATAGAGTATTCCGTCTGCTATGAGGTTAACCCTTTCTTCGTCCTGCGTGGTCAATATGTAAATGTGATCCACTTCCTCCTTCTCGTATGCTGGCTCTGTATACTGCATGCCTTCTACAAGGTCTAGTGGTACTATTACATGCGTACCATTGTTCTCAAACACCATGCTGCGCTTTTTGAGATTGATGACACCCCCCACGTCTATAGCCCAGTCTAGTCCGAGGAGTGCAGGGTACGGATCCGTATCTTCCATGATTTCTATGACCTCAAAGTCAGCTAGAACTTTTACTCCTGCGATATCTACCATGAATTTTGGCAACCTTCCTAGTGGGATTATCTTCTGTTGATTCTTCATGCATAGCTGGATGGCGGACCATTCCAATTTAGGTTCTCCCATGTGTTGCCACGTTTTCTTTGGTAATACGTTCACATCCAACCCCAGATCGAGAATAACTTGATCCATCTCGTAGTCGCCAATCTGCGCAGTCAACTGCGTTTCTCTTCCAATGTGTTTCTTATAATCGTGTAGTTTTTACACATCCTTGATCTCATGAATTGTGTTGGGCCGGGCTGCGCAACTATGCAGTAACTCTTGAAGATTTTCTACAACCTGTGGGGTACGTAGCAGTTTCAGACATGCCTTCAGAAAAGGTTCAACCCCTTCTTCTCCCTTGAGGTAAGTTGGTGCCTGCGTGGGGCCTACCAGCGGTTCCTGTCCTTTGAAATTCACTTCTTCCTGAGAGGCAAGTTCCTCCTTGGCTCCCTGGGTGACCATCCTATTGTGTGTCAGGACTTTTATACTCGGATATGCATTCCTCAGCTCGGTTTTAACTCTTTGCACATTTTGCGTAGGAGTGGGTTGTTTTTCCTTTATCTTGGCTATCAAGACCAGGCAGTCTTCAATCTCATGGTCCAGCTGCTGGAAATATTTGTAGGATTTCCTGATGGGATTTGGGCAGTCCTGTGTGAAGTGCCCTATCTCTCCGCAGTTATAACAGATCAGCTGACCCTGCTCCCATCCTGCACTTCCTCCCCGACCTCCCCTGCCCCTTGCTAGGGAGCCACCGAAGTTCACGGGGGATCTTGGCGATGCAGGGTTTGGTTGTACCCTATAGAGGTTCCCTCGATCTACAATCAAGTCATATGTGCGACAGTTCTTCTCATCATGCCCTACCGATCGGCAGAACCTGCACCACTGTTGCTTCAGTTCGCCCATACTTAACCGAGGGCTCTGAGCCGTATCATGTAGTCTTGCTACCTGGTAATCCTCGCACCATAGCACAGATCCGCTGGAGCCATGGCGTAGCAGGCTAGGTCCCCCCACTTGCATGTAATCCGTTAATATAGGACATTGGTCCTTTGTATGGCCATACACCTGACATCGTATGCACCAGGGGCCTGTGCTAGCTCCTTTTCCCCGTTCCGTCCGTAAGCTCTGAATCTCCATGTGCATGGCTTTGAGCTGCTCTTGAATCTACTGTACTCCCCCCAACGTGTCGTCCTTAGGCGCGGCTTTGAGTTTCATGGCAGCTTCCAAGGCTTTTTCCTGCGACTCGAAGGTCTGTTGGCCCATTGGTATACGTAAGTGAGGTAGCAACATAGCGATGAAACATTCCATGTGTTGTTTGTCGTCATATTTGAACCCTCCTTCCCTGATTACTTTCTTTAATCGTTGATCGGCCTCCCACAGCGACTCAGACGTATCTTTTTGAAGTCTTTTACTTCTGCTACCAACTGGGAGTCCGATTTTGGCTTCAGGAACTGTTGTTTTAGGGCGTCCTTAATATTTTGCAGAGATGCACTCCCGTTTTGACACATGTACTGCATATACCAGTCCAGCGCTCTATCTTCAAAGGTCAGGGACAACTGTGCTCTCTTCACATTATCGCCCACCACCCCTTGTGCAGTCCATACCGAGTCTGCCACGAACCAAAAATGATCCATATCTTCATCGATTGTGCCTTTAAAGGTAGGTAATTTCAAGTTTACTGCCATGGCTCCTTCTAGCGAGGTTTTCGTTGAGGGCTTGTTCTCTGGTGAACCTTGCATCGTTGCTCTTCTCAGTGGGCTACAGACAGAGTGATCCTCTTCTTGATCGATTCAATAATACTTACTGCTCCGTGTTGTACTTTCCTTCGAGGTAGCGCTCATTCACTTCTGTGTTAGATCTTCAGTATTTGCTTGTCAGTACCTGATCACTTCCTTAGAATTCTTCGCATCCCGGCAATGGAACCATTTGCTGGCTCGAGGGGTCCTGAACCAGGTTCAAAGCTCAAGGTTTGCCAACAAACCCCTATACTATTGGCCCTTTCGGCAGTGACTTGCTTTCGCAGGTCAAAGTCTCACTCAAAGTAGTATGGGTGGGTGTTGGAACCAGGTTTCTACACCCTGAGAAATGATAGGTAAGGCAAGCCGAGCTGCGTTTGGTCCTATGATACGTAGATCACCTTATACTGCACAGGGCCAAGTGGGTGTAGGTTTTAACCCTGAACATAAATTATCTACACACGAATCTTATAATAGAAAATAAACAATAGCGAGAGCATAAAACATAAAACAGATAAACACAGAGATTTTCCCCTGGATCCCAAATCAGGACGACCAGCTTGATTTTTCATTATATTTCTTTTAGTGTTACAACACATATATATACATGCCGAAGCATACATAAACCCCAATCCATTAACCCTGGATTAGAACATAACCATAGTTCCCTTGACCAGATCTACAAAATACCAGGGGCCGAAAACCATCGTACCCCAAAACCATGTGCAAACTCATGCACAAAACATGGGTGGGTCCACATATGAGTGGGACCGCATACCAAAAAAAATTTCGTCGGGGCGCTGCCCCAGACCCCAACAGGGGGGGCTGCTGCCCCCCCTGTGACCCCCTGCTGCGCCCGGCGCAACATACAACACGTGGGGCTAGTCGTGGAAAGAATATAACACATACCCAACATTCTCCCACTTGTTGTTTTCTTTCCACAAGGGGCCACAGGAGAGCTTAGTCATTTGGCCAATTCTTCAACACCCATTGTTTCTCTACACCAAGAGAACTTCTGAGTGCTCACAGACTTCGTCAATGCATCTGCAACATTCTTCAAAGTGTCCACCTTTACCGGCAACACCCTTTTAGCCTCAACCATATCTCTAACAAAGTGATATTGAACATCAATGTGCTTTGTCTTTGAATGATAAGCAGGGTTCTTAGCCAAGAAAATTGCACTTTGGCTATCACAGTCTATCCTTATAGCTTGTTGTACCAACCTCATACTTGAACACAATCTCTGCAACCAAACTGCTTCCTTGCTTGCATGAGTGGCTGCTATGTATTCTGCCTCTGTAGTTGAAAGAGCCACTACAGACTGTCTTTTACTCATCCAACTAACTACACCTCCAAATAGGCTAAACACATACCCACTTGTAGATCTTCTTTGGTCCAGATCTCCAGCCCAGTCTGCATCAACAAAACCATGAATGTCCAACATTCTTTCCAATCTTGGTCTTCCCTGGTAGCACAAGCCATAATTGCTAGTGCCACGTAAATATCTGAAAACCCGCTTCACTGTTGTCCAATGCTCCTTCCCTGGGTTTGACATAAACCTGCTCAATACTCCCACTGCATGTGCAATGTCTGGTCTAGTACAGACCATTGCATACATCAGGCTACCCACTACACTTTCATATGGAACACGGGACATATACTCCTCTTCTTCTTGTGTCTTGGGACACTGTTCAGCAGACAACTTTACACCTACAGGAATAGGAACATTCACCGGTTTACTATCCTGCATATTGAACCTCTGCAATATAGTCTCGACATACTTCCTTTGGTTTAACCAAAGCTTCCTCTTTTCCCGATCTCTCTTAATTTCCATGCCCAAAATATAGTTTGCAGCACCAAGATCCTTCATGTCGAATTTGGAGAACAGTTGGGTCTTCAAATCTTGGATAATTTCTTTTTCATTTCCAATCAACAACATATCATCCACATACAAGACCAAATAAATAACAAGGTCACCAATTAATTTAAAATAAACACAGTGATCCTCCTTGCTTCTAGTGAAGCCAAGTCCCCGTATATAGGTATCAAATTTCTGATACCACATCCTTGGTGACTGTTTTAACCCATACAGAGACTTCTTCAACCTGCATACTAGTTCTTTCTTACCCTTCACCATAAAGCCTTCGGGTTGCTTCATGTAGATCTCCTCTTCTAGATCCCCATGAAGAAATGTTGTCTTCAAATCCATCTGTTCTATCTCAAAATCAAATGCAGCAGCAACAGATAAAAGTAATCTAATAGAAGTAACCTTGGCAACAGGAGAAAAAATATCACCAAAATCAATTCCCGGCACCTGGGAATAACCTTTCGCTACCAACCGAGCTTTGTATTTCTCCATCTTGCCTTCTACATTCATCTTCTTCTTAAACACCCATTTGCTCCCAATGGGCTTCCTTCCAGCCGGCAACTCCACCAGATCCCATGCATCGTTTTTGTGAAAGGATGCCATTTCATCAACCATGGCCTCCTTCCAGAGTTTTCCATCCTCTGAATCTACTGCCTCCCTGACAGTTCTGGGTTCATCATCAGTTATAGTTAAGGCAAAACCTGAACAGAAAGCAAATGGACTATACCTTTCTGGTTGCCTTCTTTCCCGAACTGATCTTCTCAAAGCTGGAGTTTGTGGCTCTTCATCTTCTGAGTCTTCTTCTGTTGTAGAGTCTGATTCATCCTCCTTTAGCTCAAACTCTATCTTCTCGGGTTCCTTTGGTAGGACTTCATGTTTAACAACATCTTTCACTTCTCTAAACACCACATCTCGGCTGTACACAACCTTCCTTGTTTCTGGGTTCCAAAGCTTGTAACCCTTTAAACCATCCTTATACCCAATAAAGATGCACCTTCCAGATTTATTATCCAACTTGGTCCTTTTCTCCTTTGGAACATGTACATATGCATCACATCCAAATACCCTTAGATGTGAAAGAGAGGGTTTCTTACCAGTCCATACCTCATGTGAAGTCTTATCCTCCAACGCTGATGAAGGTGATCTGTTAACTAAGTAACATGCAGTCTCCACTGCCTCTGCCCAGAATTCTTGTCCTAACCCGGTACCACTGAGCATGCTTCTTGCCTTTTCCATCAGTGTTCTGTTCATTCTTTCTGCAACTCCGTTTTGCTAAGGTGTGTATGGAGTAGTCTTCTGCCGTGCTATACCACACTTCTTATAGAACTCTTCAAATTCCTTCTTGCAGAACTCCCCACCATTATCTATCCTCAATGCCTTTATCTTCTTCTCTGTCTGGTTTTCCACCAGAGCCTTAAATTCTTTAAATTTGTCAAAAACTTCAGATTTCTTCCTCAAGAAATATATCCATGTATTCCTTGAGAAGTCATCTATGAATGAAACATAGTACACAGACTTTCCCAGTGATGGAACTGACACAGGTCCAAACACATCACTGTGTACAAGTTCTAATATCTTGTTCGCCCTCTTAGCACCAGAAGGAAAACTCACCCGATTATGCTTCCCATATACACAATGTTCACAGAAATCGAAATCCAGAGAGCAATTAGACATACCTTCTACCATACCATTTCTATGCAGTATCCGAAGGCCCTTCTCTCCAATATATCCAAGCCTTTGATGCCATAACATGGTCTTTTCTCCAGAGACAGCTAGGCTTTCCACTCCACTTTCAGGAACCACACCTTTGAACACCCTCCCGGTAACAGTGCTACCTTGTATCTTGTACAGAGTTCCAGTATAAACTCCCCACATTAATACCAGTTCTCCCCAAACCATCTTGCAGGCATCTTTCTCGAACACTATTTTTACACCTGCATCATCCATCTTGCTTATAGATTTCAGATTTCTGGCTAATGTAGGAATATGCAGAACACCAGGAAGTGTTCTAATCCTTCCACCTTATAGCTTCACTTTCGCTTGAACTTTCCACGTTTGACGATTACGGCCTTCCTATCATCCCCTAGGAATACATCGATGCCATCATATTTCTCATGCTCGCAAAACCACTCCCTATGGGGAGTGAAGTGAAAGGATGCGCCCGAGTCAATCAACCATGACTCATGATCTACATGTGTATTTGAAGAAGAAGCCAAATACACATTCCCACCTTCATCCGAGGTGGTTTTTGCCTCTGCAGAAGGAGCATCATCAGATCCCTTTCCTTTCTCAGGAGATTTAGATCTACATTCCTTTTTGTAGTGCCCTTCCTTTCTGCATTTCCAGCACACCTTTACAAAATTTCCGGGAGATTTAGATCTCCCTCTAGATTTGTATCTCCCACTCGAAACCTTATTCTTGTTTCTGTTTTGGGACCTTCCTCGTACAGATAAGGCATCTCCATTCTGACCCTCCATATTTCTCTGTATCATTTCCTCCGACAACAAGGCTGAGACAATGTCATCAAAATTCAAGGTAGTTGTATTACTACCTATTGCAATAACCAAACTATCCCACGAATATGGTAGAGAACACAACAAACTGATGCACTTATCTTCATCTAAGATTTTAATATCAACAAATGATAGCTGACTTACCACAGTATTGAAGGTGTTCAGATGCTCTGTCACCGAGTCTCCATCCTTATTCCTCAGGTTATACAACTTTTTTTTAAGGAACAACTTATTCACCAAAGAATTAGATTGGTATAATTAACAATCTGACCATTAAATTTCTCGATCTCTATCTTTCCACCGCTTGCCATCTTCTTTCACCGCAAGAATCGATCCCTCAGATCTCCCACTGAACAGGGTCTACCTCAGGCCTGAGCAGAAAACCCTCAATAGAAAATGTGTCCCCTTGAAGTCGAAACAGCTTGGATACCAAATATAGGTTTTAACCCTGAACAGAAATTATCTACACACGAATCTTATAACAGAAAATAAACAATAGCGAGAGCATAAAACATAAAATAGATAAACACAAAGATTTTCCCCTGGATCACAAATTAGGATGACCAGCTTGATTTTTCATTATATTCCTTTTAGTGTTACAACACACATATATATACATGCCAAAGCATACATAAACCCCAATCCATTAACCCTGGATTAGAACATAACCGTGGTTCCCTTGACTGGATCTATAAAATACCAGGGGCCGAAAACCATCATACCCAAAAACCATGTGCAAATTCATGCACAAAACATGGGTGGGTCCGCCTATGAGTGGGTCCACACACCAAAAAAAAAAATTCTGGGGCACTGCCCCAGACCCTGATAGGGGGGGCTGCTGCCCCCCCTGTGACCCCCTTGCTGCACCCGGTGCAACGTACAACACGTGAGGCTAGTCGTGGAAAGAATATAACACATACCCAACAGTGGGTTTCTATTCGCATCCACGTGCACTAGATCTATAATTATATATGCTTCTATAACAGTAACACAACAGCGCATGAACAGAATAGAACAGATCGAAGTACAGAAACACACTTACACAGATCTTCGCTGCTTAAACACAGAAATGCATAGCACAATAATTACTAATAATTCATACACATATTACTCACAGATTCAGTTCTCTATCAACCTTTCTCATTCATTCATTCATCAATTGTCTTTTATAATTCCCTTCCCAACCTGCACACACAAAAATAGGGTCTGCACACAGTTGGACTTGTATCTCCTCGCACACAGCCAGTAGGAGTCCTTTCCCCTAAACCCAAACAGATAGCTTAACACACGATTCACATCAATAGCTTTTCATATCCTATCTTACAATACAAAAATGGTCCTCTATTTATAACAATCTAGCCTAGACTTTCTTATGGTCCACAAACCATGGTTTTCAGACCCTTGGTTTACCCTTTTACTCATTACAATGCTTTCGGGGCTTTTACCTGCCCCAAAACCCCTGCACTAGATTAAATCTAATAAAAAAGTATCCAAAGTGGACCAGTTTCGAAGCTTATGGGAGACCCTGTTCCAACAGTTTTCAAGGTGTTGAAGAATGAGTTAGGAGCTTAAATTGTTGTACAATATGTGTTAAAAGGTGATTGAAATGATACAAGTGGAAAGAGTTAAGTTTTTGAAGAATAAAGGTTGAAATGGCAGCATTACAAAGGGCACTACGAAACAGTTGTGTTTTCGTAGCGCAAGATATTACAGCCTTTTTGAACAAGTTTAGAAGTGTTTTTGGAAAATGGGAGGCTAGGGATGAGTGATGAGACATGTTGAGATAATATCCAACAGCTAAGGACCATGAATGATGGTCAGAATTCTTAAAGAAGGAAAAGATTCTTATGCCTAAAAAACAGGGTTTGGTTTCCTGCTTTTGTGGAGGTCAGCAAAGTGGTCATTAAGAGCTCAAGCCCATCATCCAAATTTGACCATGTGATGATACACTTGGCATATGATGTAAATTCAATTAGATAAAGTTGTATAGATAATGATAAGGAGTTTGAGTCCTATTTTTAATAGGATTGTTTAGTAGACTAGGTGTCTTTTTGTAATAAATTCCATGTCTTATGATTATGAAAGGTATCAGTAGTTAGAAATTCGATGGATCTAGCCTAGAAAGAGATCATCTCATGTTGTAAGAGTTCTATTAAATGCCAAGAGGTCGAATTTGTAAAGGGTTGGAGACTTTTTGGAAAAACTGCAGCTTTATGTAATTGACTGTGATCAGTAATACAAAGAGTTTTTCTTCTTGACAGACCTGAGATTCTCATGGGGTTTTAATGTTTTATTGATATACATATTATGTTTAACTACTTGCAGTAGATCTCATTGCTATTACTCAGAATTCATAACCCTATGCTCTGACTTCCTTTAGTAATGAGATGACTTTGTTTTTCTATGTTTTATGAGTGAATTGTCATTGAACCACTAGAAGTAGATTTCATTGCTATTACTCAGAATTCATAACTCTATGCTCTGACTTCCTTTAGTAATGAAATGACTGTGTTGACCTATTTTCTTGAGTGAATTGTCTTTGTTTAAGACCCATATTTTCCTCAGCTTCCATGTCAAGAAACCTTGTCACTAAACCTACTGATTTGTTGACTCCATAAGCCCAATGGTAGTATTAACCTTCATCTTTTCAACCCACAAACATACAAAACCAAGACAAAAAAAATAGAGTTAGACATCTATCTATGTCTTTATTCAATATCATTAACCCGTGAGAGAGCCCTCTTAGGCTGAGGAGGCTAAGCCTCAATCACAAGATTGGTTTGAAATAGTTACACTGAAGTTGTTTGATCAACAGTCAATCAGGTACGATTTTGGTGATAACAGCTTCTGAAGGCAAGGTATCATCTCCCCTTGAAGTCTCAAGTACTGTAAGTGTTATGGACAAGTCGTTATATGATGGAAATTAATTCCCTCTTGAACACTTTAATTTTGGGGGGAAATCCTCTCAACCCTCAACCCAACCTTTCGTTTCGATTGGTTACCCCTCGCTGGGACACCTAGTTTAAGGTGTTTCAAGTGCCACATCTTTGAATCATAATAATATATGGATAAAATATTGTGGTATCTACCTCTGGTCCATTTGTATCCAACGTGATTGTTTCCATCCCTGCTCAAGCAACAGTTACGTCTGTTCCCACAAAACCAACTGTTTGCATCAGTATTTCATCACCTCCCATCAGTGTTCCCACATCAATTCCATTGATTCCAATTTATGGTGGAGGGCCATCCCTATCAAATGTCTCTCAAACCTCAGCTGGGCCATATGTGAGTGGATTAAAAAATCACATCCCAAGATCTTCACAGATTGTTGGTAGTATCCATATGCCTTCCGGATCATCTGGTCTGACAAGATTAACATATGATTAGTATCAGCAAGTTTTGTAGAACTAGATACTTAACCAGCAGTCCTATGTCTCGTTTGGTTCTCAGCAGTTGCAGACTCCATTCGTGAATCCAAAAGGATTTTAATGGTAGTCTGGAATTCAGTCAGGGGCTTATGCATTTCAACAAGGGTTTGTTTTTGGTCAACAACGACCCTATGGGCCATAAGGTCAACCCTATGTGCAACAGGAATTTCCTTATGTACAATCTAGCGAACCTTTTTCCCATCAAGGTAAATTTTCATACTCTCAATAGGGACAACCTTCTAGTCAACAAGGCCAATCTTACTTTCAGCAAGGTCAACTTTCTGTCCAGCAAGGACAACCCTCGTCTCCAAAAATTCAGATATTTGTTCAGCTAGGTCAACCTGGTTCTTTGGGGTAACCTGACCAACCTCAGCAACCACACGATATCATGATGTAAAATCCTCAAGGTGCCATCCAGTAGACTCAAGGTCAACTCTTGGGCTTACAAGGTCAACCATTGGGTTCCCAAGGTTACTTTTTGGGTTCACAAGGTCAACCATAAGGCACTACATTTCAAAACTTTCAGCAACATCAAAATCCTTATGCTACCGATTATGCTCAAGCTGGACCTCAATGGTTTGCCGCATGTCAAAATCATTTTTTTGGTCAACAATCGGGATATGGTCAAAATCAAGAATTTTTCGATACTTATGGGAAAAATCATTTTGGAAAAAACCCATGGGGGAAACAATTCTCCCAACCTAGTTGGAATCCTCAAATGGGTATTTATCAAAGGAATATTATGCCTTTCAATCCGCAACTTCCTTTTCTTGCAACATTGGAACTACCCGATGTGTCAATATTAACTAATGATCTGATCCTCCAGAGTCCATATTAGATTCCAGTTCCTACGAAAATCCCAAGCGATTGCCCCAATTTTGAAGTCAAGTCTAGAGGAGACCCCTAGGCGCACGACATGACCTACCATCTTTGGTTTTCTTCTAACTCTTGGGTTGATGACTTCGTTCACCTACGTCTTTTTCAAAGAATGTTGACTGGTGCTGCTGCCAAGTGGTAATCGAGCTTCCTTGCAGAACCTTCCAAGATTTCAACTCTCTCACTATGGATTTTCTCACACATTTTCAGTTACCAGTTCGCTATGAAATGGAAACTCACCTCCTCGCATCCTTGAAACAAGATACCACTACACATATCTCCGATCATATCCATGAATGGAGACAACGTCGTCATTTGTTCAAGTTTGAAATTCCTGATCAACTCTTGAATGAATGGTTTACCAAATCCTTCATTAATGAGATCACCAAGGATATTTCCATGGGGGAATGTGTCAAAGAGAATCAAGCCATTGCTCGTGCATAATATCTTGATCTGGTCTATTCCCAGTTTGGCACGTTGTATGATCTCTTGCCTGACGCTCCACATGCTTCTACTAAATCTGAAACCTCCAAAGCTTCGATAACACCACCTATCGACGACATCATTAGATCGGTTACCCAGAATTCTCACAAGTCTTCTTCTGGTAAGCATAAATCCACCTCTTTCTCGGATTCTTCTCCATAAAATCCCTCGAATCCTGTAAAACTGTGGAAGTTAATTTCGTTCAGTCTACCGCAGTAGAAAAATCCTCTAACAGTAAAAATAAAAGCAAAGGAAAATCCAAATATGCTGCCTCGAAACAGGATTCTCCCAAATCTCATACTAATGATGGAACCAACCAAAAGCCTAAGTACCCTTGCCTAATCTATGACAACGAGCACTACACTAAATACTGTCAACCATGGGCTGAAGTTAGTCATCTACTGAAAGGTACTCAAGGAACTCCGGCTATACTCTAAGAACTATTTCCATCTCAACAAACTCAGATGGTGGAGAAACCTCCATCTTATTCCTTGTTGAGTTCCCAAGTGTTTACGATGAATGGACCATCACTCATTTCTCTGGCCACCAGGTCCAAATATTATTACACTCATTCTCTTCAGTCGGTAGGGAAATAAAATACCGATGCTCCTACTCCCTCTCCTCTGCCCTTTTCAGGTCCTCTTCATATCGAATGACCTAGTACCGATCCTGTTATTCGACCACCTTCCAAAGGTGTGCTCCGAAAATCCTCTTACAACCCAAATTCCTGAGCTGCTCAACATTACAATATCATTGAGGATTTTCCTTAGGAACCTTCCACTATGTCTATGTTAGAGGTTATTTAGATTTTCCCTTCACAATGAAAATTGTTACTATCCACCATTGGAGGAATTGATCCAAATTATTCGAGTCTCATTACTTTCGAACTAGAAAATCACATTCCACATCTCCCCCATCAGCGTTATTTCCTTATTCAAGTCATTATTAATGGAAATAATATCCATCAGTCATTTGTGGATGAGGGAGCATCCACTTGCATCATGTCTATGTCTTGTTGGAAAGCCATCAACTCTCCGACTCTTAGCTAGTCTCCGAACACTTTGGAGGCTTTCGATAGAAGGGATTCTCGTCATTTTGGTATTATCCATAACTTTTCAATCACTTTGGAAGGAAAAAAGGTCAATGTTGAAGTAGAATTTTTTGACGCCAAGCTCAATTACAATCTTCTACTCGGTCACAGTTGGACTCACACTATGCCTTGTGTGCCATCCACTTTGTTTCATGTTCTTCGCTTCCCACATCAAGGGAAGATTATCAGTGTCGACCAGTTGTCATTTTTTGCTTCTACTTCCTCTAAAAAAAATGTGACATATGTGGAACATACCACCACACCATATGAGAGTGTGGGGGTAGGATGTTTTAAATATTCTGCCTTAATGGGTCCCTTTTCTCTTCCCCCACCAAATAATGCTCAGGTCAATGTGATATCTACTTCATCTAATCCTTGGATCATCCCTTCCCCTGATCAGATTGATTCTTTCAGTGATTTCATGCCGTCAAGCCATGTTGAAATCAATTATTGTGAAATCGTTTTGGCTTCAGCTCCTGATTCTGATCATACTACTTCTAGTATGCATTTCTATGCATACTCCCAATCTCCTTGGCTTGGTTCTTCGAGTTCTTTAGATCCCTTTACTAAGACATTTCCTTCCGAAGAAAGTATTGCAGAAACCATGCCTCTTGAGGAAACATCTTGGGATGATACCAGTCATTATTTTTCGTTTCTTCCAAGCCTTGGAGTAATTATGTCATGTCTCGAAAATTTCGCTTCCCATGCTTCAAATTTTCCACTTTCGACACCCATGTCTACACATGAAGTCTTTTCTAAAGGAAACATGGGAAGCATCACTGAAATAATGCCTATCGAAATTTCTGTGAAACCAGGAATTGTCGAGAACATCCACATCGGGGTAACTTTCTCTCTAGATGAGATCAAGCTTTACACCAGTATTTTTCAAGAGTTTTGAGATGTCTTTGCATGGTACTATGAGGAAATTCCTAGCGCTAATCTGAGTATAGTGGTGCACGAGATACCGACCTATCCTAATGCGAAGCTTGTTCATCAGCGACTTCGTCCCATGCATCCTAGAAAGGAAACCACTATAAGGGAGAAGTTGAAAAACTTCTAAAGGCTGGATTCATATATCCAATTCCTTTGACAGATTAGGTGTACAATATCTTCCTTATCAATAAAAATTATGACATTATTTGTGTCTGTGTTTATTATCGAGACATCAATCATGCCTGCCCGAAAGATAACTATCCCACTCCTTTTATTGACCAAATTATTGATGAATGCGTTGGGAGTGAGATATTTTCTTTTATGGACGATTTTTTCGGGTATAACTAGATTAACATCCTGCCGGCCGATCAACACAAGACTGCCTTCATCTTTCCATGCAGAACTTTTTCCTACAAGAAGCTCCTCTTCGGTCTAAAAAATGTCGGTGCTACTTTCCAACAAGCGATGTCATATGCCTTCCATGATATTAAGCACATCGTTTAGCCTTACCTGGATGACTTACCCGCTCACTCAGCTAAGCACTGTGACTATCCTACTCACCTTTGAGAGATTTTTCTCTGCTGTAAACACTATTATATTCACCTAAAACCACATAAGTGTGTCTTTTGCATTGAATTCAGCAGACTCCTTGGGTTTGTCGTCTCGAAATAAGACATCCATCTCGATCCTCTGAAAGTCGAGGCTATTGTTAATTTACCCCCCCCCCCCCCACTTCATCTTTACCTCAGTTGTAGAGTTTACAAGGGAAAGTTAATTTCCTTCGTCTTTTTGTTCCCAATTATGCTGAGCTCGCTAAGGGCCTTACATGATTTCTTAAAAAAGGGATATCATTTCTATGAGATGAAATTTCTCGAAAATCCTTCGATGCATTGAAGAACATTCTTATCAACGCTCCTTTATTGCATCCCTCAAAATACCATCGTGACTATTTCCTTTACTTAGCGGCGTCTTCCGATACCATTGGCATGGTGCTAGTCCAGGACGGCGAAGATGGTACTTAACATATCATTTATTACCTCAGCCGCAATCTCATGGATACTGAAACTTGATATGCCCATGTCGAGAAACTGGCTTTAGCTATGGTTCATGATGATCAGTGCTTTTAGAATTACATCCAACTTCGCACGACTATCGTGATCTCCAATTGCAATCCCATGACCTATATTTTGACCTGTCAGTTACTGGGGGGGAAATATTCTAAGTGGATTGTCATTTTGTAGGAGTTTGATTTGGAATTCACTGCTGCCAAATCCAAAAATCACTGGTTTCACAGAATTGATATGCTCCCTTCCCTCTGCTTCTACCCCTTCTGATCTTAATCAACACATTCCAGATGAAATTCTCTTCCTTACATCATTATTGATCCATGGTACGGTGATATCATCATGTATCTCCAAACCCAACCCTTCTGATATGAGTTGACCAAATTTGATCGTCAACGCATTCGACATCACTCTCAACCCTATCATATTATTGGGGATATTTTATACCGCATCGATGTAGATTCGATTCTTCATCGATGTTTAACTTTCGAAGAGGTTGAGAGAGTGCTCAACAACTGCCACTCTGGGGCATGTGGCGGTCATATCTATGGATATGAAAAAACTTAGAAAATCCTTTGTGCTAGTTATTTATGGCCTCCTATTTTCAAAGATTGAATTATTTCCATCCATAAATGTCCCTCTTGCTAGATTTACCAGCGGAAGATGCATGCCCCACCCGCACCCTTACACCCAATTATTACAATTGGCCCTTTCACTAAATCGGGCATTGATTTCATGACATGTAACCCTGAATCGGCCGGGTGCATGCTTATATTATCTTCGGCATCGACTATTTTACCAAATTGGTCGAGGCGATGCCTACATATGCTACTGATGGTAAAAATGCTGCTCAATTTCTCTTCAATCATGTTATCACTCGGTTTGGAGTCCCTCAAGCCATCGTCACTGACCATGGTTCTCCTTTTCACCATTACATGATGGTTGAGCTGACCTCTAAGTTGGGCTTGCGTCACGACAACTCAACTCCATATTACCCTCAGGCCAATGGCCAAGTTGAAGAAGTTAACAAAGTCTTAGTTACTATGCTTTAGCGCACTATTGGGATGCACAAGTCAAACTATCATCTCATGCTTTTTTCTTTGCTTTGGGCTTACCGAACCTCGGCCAAAAAAGCTACTGGATTCACTCCTTTTTAGTTATTATATGGCCTTGAAGCAATGTTGTCGATTGAATGCAAAATTCCTTCACTCAAATTAGTTGTTGAATTTCTTCTGAATACCTCACCAGAAGAGGAACATATCTTATACTTGGAAAGGCTTGGCGAAACTCGTTGCTTCATTGCTTTAGTTACTGAAGCTCAGAATAAATGGGTCAAAGCCCATTATGATAAGACTATTTCTCCATATTCCTTCTCTAAAGGAGACTTGGTTCTTCTCTAAGAAAAATCACAAGTTAAGCTGGGGATAGGAAAATTCAAACCAATGTGGCACGAGCCATACATTGTAAAGCATGTTTTGAAAAAGGGGGAATATGAGCTAATTGATTATGAAGGTAACCCTTTGGGTAAGCCCCAAAATCGGCTTTAACTGAAAAAGTATTATGCATAATATTTTAGTGTAATTACTTTTGTACATTAGTGTGATTTTCATTTTTGTATAGTTTTGGTTTGGTGTGTGTTTGCAAGTGGTTTTCCTTCTTATCTTTTTTTACTTGATTTGCAGATGTATATAACTCCTTATGTCGGTTTCCCTGATGGTTCCTGCCGTAGTACTCGAAACTTATCCTCTGCGACATCGGTTATCTATGACCCTAGTTATGAGTTAGTAGATCTAAAAGGTATCTATTTAGGTCATACAAACAATAATATTGTTGAATACAATGCAGTTATTGAACTGATATCAGAAGAAATTGCTCTTGGCATTAGAGAAATTGTTGTAAACCTCGATTCACAGCTTGTTGTCCTACAGCTTAATGGGAAATATTCCGTCTGACACCCTCAAATTTTGAGAATGTATCTACATGTTCATATTTTAGAATGAAATTTTTATTACATTACATATCAACATATTCCAGAGACACATGAATATAATAACAGATGCATTGGCTAATTATGTTTTATATAGACATTTACGGAATCTGTAAAACTGTGATCATCATAACATCATGCATTAAACAGGAAAATATAGAATATATATATATATATATATATATATGTCGGTGTTGTTTGCAAAAGTTTGGTACATCATAATCCAAAAATATATCTGTTCTGGTACATAAAGATACTCACAGGTCCCAAAATACTACAACTGTAGAAATCAAAGCTAGACTGAACTAATCAACATGGTTCTCATGATAACACGTCACTACTCGAATGACTCAAGTAAGTTATCGATAAACGCAATATAACACCCCTACAATGTGCCTCTGATAGCGGCGGGGAATTTCATGAACATAAGCATATTTCGGGATCCCAGCAGTCAATGTATCTAGGTTTCAGGCAATCTCCTCTTTAGCATCTGCTCCCTCCTCACATGGGGCAGCCTTGAACTCCCTCGCCACTCTTCTGGCGATAAGGGACATTCCAACAGGTCTCGCTATTCCAACATCTGTAGCACACAAGAATATATATGTATATATATATATATATATAAATTTTAAACATGATAAAAAAACATGTTTTACCTCTTTCATCCCAATGCTCACCCTCTAGAAGCGGAAGGTCTAGGTCACCTCAGAAATCAGTCCCAGAGTACAGCCAATCGTCTACGAAAATGAGTTGTCACCTAAGCCACACAAATAAATCAGGCTTATACGACATGTGATGTCTGCCTCCTGTACGAGGCATCAACTCGCTCCACTTGGTCATGTGTGGATCCCATGGTGTGGGCACAACCACTTCCGCCCACTGAAATTGGAACAACAACACTCGTTCCAGAAATTATTTTGTTAAGATTGAACTGTACCCAAATTAGATATCATTTTTGGGATTCAACTGCGTTAAGTAAGTCATTCATCTATGACCATTTCCATGAGAGGTAGTCGTAACTGAGTAATTTATCATGATTTTTGAATAGTCTACTTAGCACTCATTACATTGGAAATGGTCATAGATGAATGACTTACTTAGCACAGTTGAATCCCAAAAATTATATCTATTATAATGCACTGCAGAAACCCCTCATATGTACCCAAATTTCTTAAGACGATTGTTTTTACATTTGGACAATTGTTTCTTTATATTTATCAACACTGCTTCCACCCAATTAAAAATAGTGGGTGTTGTTAGACTCCTGTATTTAACAGTATCACTAGGTGACTGATTATTTTCTTATATTTGTCATTACTGAAAATAATATTCAATGGCTATCATTTATTTTTAGGAAAAATGGTAAATCTTGATTGTCAAGAGATTCAAAATAACCTATGTGCCTTTCAGTTTAGTAGAAGGGGAAAATGTTGCTGATAAGGTGTGATGGCGATCAAACTTCATTTCTGCCCTCATTCCATTTTACTCACCAACTAGTGCCCCACCACCTAGACCTGCTACTTATGTTGTATACAGCCTCAGTATCTGGAATCTTATTGACACTCACAACCATGTGTTGGAAATATTGTCATTCATGGAAAAGGAAAAAAAAGAAGTAGCACCAAAACTATCATTAAGGAAAAGGAGAAGATTAGGAAACATTAGAATCAAAGGAAGCAAAGGTATCATAGAAGAAGTTAAGGTAGAAAAACAGCCAAGGCATAGTCATAAACTTGTTGGGCAGAGTCGTGAACGTGATTGGGTCAACTCGTGCACATTTGGGTCGAGTCGTGAACGCTAAAGTGGGTCAAGTCGTGAACGAGTCAAGTATTCTACAAATAAATAGAAAGAAATGAATGAGCACGACTAAATAAATAAAGTTGGCAAACCACAACAAGGGAGCACTGTGGACCGTTGGATCTTAGCATCAATAAATGATGGAGATTAAATTGCATATCGCATATCGGCGAGTTTCACATTTATAAGTTAAGAAATCACAAGTTAAACAATTTAAGTTGCGATCCGATAAGTTGCAAAAAATATGAAATGCGAAGTGCTGGCGATGACGTGGAAGTGATGTGGCAGTGACGTGGAAGTGACACAGCAAGCTGACATAGCAGATGATGTGGCCAATACCCCATAGACTACAGTTAGTTTATGATGAAATGGTAGTGACGTGGCATTGATGTGGAAAGGTGACGTGGGACAATGACGTGGACCTGGCCCGCATACCGCACATTACAGATTGCATAGGATAAGTTATTTGTAAATGTTAAAGGTTGTGAAATGCGATAAAGAGGCCCGGATGTGATGTAGTTTCAAAGAAAAAATCCAAAGGATTTCAAATCCGTATGTAGAGAATTTTCAGTGCTAAATCACATCGGAGGAAGAAAAGGAGATTACAACCTAAAACCTATGGAACATGAAGGGCGATGTGCGATGCCAGGTGGGACCCAATCACAATCGCAAATCGCAAATCTTAAAATATAAGTTGCAAAGGTAAATGTTAAAACTGCCGAAGTGTGATGTGTGAAGTAGGTGGGACCCGATCGCAACCTTAAATTGAAAGTTTTAAAGGATAGCTGTGGAGGTAAGCGTTATAATCACCGAAGTGCGATGTGAAATGTGGTGGGGCTCGATCGTAAATCGCAAATCACAATTCTTAGAAGATAAATGTTAAAGGTAAAGTCAATTCTTGCACTGTGCGAAGTGTGATGCTGGCATGGATATGATGTGGTTATTTCGCTGAAATCTAAAAGATTTCAGATCTGGGTGCATTGAGTCAAATACACTATTTTGTGAAGAAAAAGGGCTAATCATGACAACAAGACTCTGCAACATATTCAAATGGTTTTCCACCATTCACCCAAGAGAAGGAAAGTTATTCCAATCGTTAAAAGAACAAAGGTTTTTTGTTTTAAAAAACCCTCCAAAGCTACCAAGATTGAAGGTTCATTATAAAAAGGGGGCACAAGTAGTAAGGGTCGAGTTGGGCGAGGCATTTTTACAAAATTGTTATGCTACAATGGGAGAAATGGAAAAGGCAACAAACTCATCAACATAATCACTAATCCATGAAAAGTGGCTATCACTACACTAGATTCAATTACCAAATGCCAATTTTCTAAAAAGCAGGGCCAGATGTTAGAGCCACCATTCTTTGCCTCTTTTTAACCATCACAGCTGCCTTCAAGCCTAATTTTTTGATCTTACGAAGAGTCGTCAAAGTTTTTAGATCCTTGAAGAGTTGCCCAAAATTTATTCTACAGGTGATTCTTTTTTCATAGATTTCTATTCAGGCCTTGCATGGCCAAACTTGTCCATTTTCTACTAAATTGTAGTCAATGAAAGGTTGCCGAGTAAGAGATGGAAACTAACTTAGTCTTTAGATAAATATTGCATGCCTTAGCAGTATCAAGGGTTGGAAATTTGGACCCTGTTGAAGCTTGCATTGTAAGAAGTATTGGAACTCTGTAATTGTTCGAGCTGGGCATCAGTAATAAGAGACCATTCACAGGATTCTTGAGCTATGTTAATGGTTATGTTATTTCATATGTGTTAATGTTTTTCCTCTATATTTTCATGCTGTGCATCAATTTCTCTGATTACAAAACATAAAATTTAGATTACTATTTTCTGAGAGAGCACCTTAATTCCGTCTGTGTTTGTTATATTAATGTTTTCCTCTGAAGCATAGTTAAATAATTCTGAACTTCTCTTTAGCTATTACTGAACTCACTACTATCTTTCATCTCATATTCACACTGCCAGTTAGATCTAGTTTGCATAGTTAGCTTTCCCTCTGAATTCCCTTGAAAATTTGATGCACAATTCAACCTTTATGACTTCGTAGCCCAATGGATTAAGTCTCACAGCTCCATCTGTCTAACCACACAATCAATCAAAACAAAAAACCCTCATAATCTCTGTAACTAGCCTAATATCTACATTTACAACCATCAAGCTAAACCATAAAAATAAAGAGAGCCCTCCCTGAGTCTAGGAAGGCTAGGTCTTGGACTCCAAAGTGGTTTGATGTTGCCCTCTATCGTTTTTTCTTTCAAATCTTACAAATTACAGGGTGTTAACATAATGGCGACCATATTGGGTTGAAAAAGCTTAATATTTAGTCAAAAATTAGAAACCCCAATCAATATATTGTATGATTCAAGTATGTTCCAAGATTGGTACCTGGTTGTTGATGGTGGACAATAGCCAGACACAAGAAAGTTGAAATCATCCACCTGGCGACTCCACAATTTTCAGTTGACCTAAAGACTCCACTGGTAGAATAATCCAGATTGGTTGTGAATATATAGTGACCCCATTCTCTGATTGATTAAAAATATGGATCCAAGAATACAACGCAGGTATGCTCCAATGAACAGAGATCACATTCCTGGATTCCCACACAAAATTTCTTAGGTAAATTGGGACATAAATCTTACTATTTTTCAAGATGAGAAGGTTGATGATGCTTTGTTACATCTCATTAAATTTCATATACACTCATGGAGGTTAAAAATGTCGAATGGCATGAGTATTTCCTCATGAAGACTTTCATGGTAACATTAGAAGGGAAAGCAAGGGAATGGTATGAATGTCTGAACCCTGGTAGTTTGTTTTCTTTAAAATATTTCCACAAGGTGTTTTATGAGCATTATAAATAAAATTATCCATCTTTATCATTAGCTGAAAATTGTTGTGATCAATATGAGGATCTCATACAATAGCTTATAAATATTGACGAAGATTTATGAAATTGGCATCCTGAGGATATCTTAGAAGCAATTCATGAATTTCATTCTCAAGTTAACTGTCATGACAGCTAAGAGAAGTTAGTTTAAAATGAAATCAATTAGTAAATGAAAGAAGATCCACAAGATCTCTCTGTGGGGAGTAATGATAATTCATCTTCTCTTTTGTGTGAGGCTAAAGAAGACATCCAGCCTCATAATCAATCTTCATAAGAGAAAGAAAACCATTGTTGTTCAATCCAAAGAAAAAAAAGACTCCCTCCTCCTTTAACTGAAGAAGAAATCAATCAAATTCTAAGCATGGAGCCAGCATCTAAATTTTTATGTAATGAAGAGATTATTTCTATTTGTTCTACTACTTATTTATGCACTGAAGCATTTCCTCATGAAGAAAAAAAAGAACATATTGATACTGATGTTGTTCTACCTTCTCAAGAAGGACTATTGCTAGAAAGTGCTCCTATTCATCAAAATGATGGCCTTCAAAAAGAATTCAGCCAACTCAGTCAAGACATATCAGGTTTTCTTGAGGACAACATAGTGGTATACAATGAGGATGCCATGTCAGATGACCATGAAGAATGTGTAGATATCCTCTTGCAGAAGGATCCTGAGCATGACAAAATGGAACAAGGAGCAGCCCTAGATGAAGTTTGTTATTAAATCCTCAGGGCCAAGTATTGTTCCAAGATCCTTTTGCTAGTTTCTTAGAATCATCTAAAGAAGGAGTATGTTATGCCAGGAATGGTTTGTTACAGAGTTTAAGGAAAATTTTGAGCACTGTTGTTCAAAGGCAAGTTAGATGCGAGTGGCCCTTTTGTTTTTTTAGCTTACTCAAAAAGGTGAAGAAGAATCAATCATGTAGTCATTTACTTGATTGGTTGCATTGGAGAAAGGAGTTAACTTAGTGTATATATCATATCCAAGTTAGATTAGGGTAGGTAGGTGTGCAAATAAGCTCGATACTCTAAGCATCTTTCAAATTATAGTTTTAGATTGCTTTTCATTTTCAGATTAGTATGTTTCGGACTTTAGTTTCAGCTTAGTTCTGGCTTCACCATTCATGTTTTCAAGGTGCAACAGTATGTTCATCTTGATGGATTGCAGTGGATAAGTTCAATTGTAGTTTCAGTTCATATTTTAGTATGATAATAAGTTGGCTGGCCAAGCATGTGGTTTATTTTTATCAGTCAAAGTCAGGAGGAAAAATCAGTTAGTTTCTAGTCACTAAGTTGCCTGACAGATCAAGATACAAGTTGTGGGATCAACCTAATGGATCAGGATACTAGTCTATGGTGTTATTGAAACCTCCTAAAGGGGATACCATCCCCAGCTGGAGACATTGTTAGAATCATGTATTTCACAGTATCACTAGGTGCCTGATTATTTTCTTAGATTTGTCATTACTGATAATAATATTCCATGGCTATCATTTATTTTTAGTAAAATTGGGAAATCTTGACTGTCAAGAGATTCAAAAGAAAATATGTGCCTTTCAATTCAATAGAAGGGAAAATTTTGTTGATAAGGTGTGATGGTGATCAAACATAATTTCTGCCCTCATTCCATTTTATGCACCAACTAGTGCCCCACCACCTAGACCTGATACTTATGTTGTATACTGCCTCAGTATCTGGAATGTTATTGACACTCACAAACATGTGTTGGAAATATTGTCATTGATGGCAAAGGAACACAAAGCAGTAGCACCAAAACTATCATTAAGGAAAAGGAGCAGATTAGGCAACATTAGAATCAAAGGAAGAAAAGGAAATAGAGAAGTAGTTAAGGTAGAAAAACAATGAAGGCAGAGTCATGAACATGTTGGGCAGAGTCGTGAATGTGATTGGGTCAACTCATACACATTTGGGTCAAGTCATGAAAGAGTAAAGTATTCTATGAATAAATAGAAAGAAATGAACGAGCATGGCCAAAGAAAAAAAGTCCGCAAACCACAACAAGGGAGCAGTGAGGATCATTGGATCTGAGCATTGATCAACGACGGATATTAAATCACATATCGCATATTGGCAAGTTTCACATTTATAAGTTAAGAAATCGCAAGTTAAACTATTTAAGTTGCGATGCGATAAGTCATAAAAAATGTGAAATGTGAAGTGCGGGTGATGACATGGAAAGATGATGTGGCAGTGATGTGGCAGTGACGTGGTAGTGACACAACAAGCTGACATGGTAGAAGACGTGGCCAAGGCCCCACAGACTACAATTATTTTACGATGACATGGAAATGACGTGGAAATGACGTGGTAGTGACATCATGATGACGTATAAAGCCTTTTCTGTGTTAAATCGCATCAGAGGAAGAAAAGGAGATTACAACGTAAAACCTATGGAACACGAAGGGAGATATGTGATGCCAGGTGGGACCTAATTGCAATCGTAAATCACAAATCTTAAAAGATAAATTGCAAAGGTAAATGTTAAAATCGCCAAAGTGAGATGTGCGAATCGGGTGGGACCCGATTGCAATCGCAAATCACAAGTTTTAAAGGATAGATGCGGAGGTAAGTGTTATAATCGCCAAAGTGCGATGTGTGATGCAGTGGGGCCCGATCGTAAATTGCAAATCACAAGTCTTAGAAGATAAGTGTTAAAGGTAAAGTTAAGTCTTGCGCCATATGAAGTGTGATGGTAGCATGGATGCGATGTGGTTATGTCGCTGAAATCTAAAGGATTTCAAATCCAGGTGCATTGGGTCAAATACATTGTTTTGTGAAGAAAAAGGGCTAAGCATGACAATAAGACTCCGCCACACATTCAAAGGGTTTTCCACCATTCAACCGAGAGAAGGAAAGTTATGCCAATCATTAAAATAACAAAGGGTTTATGTTTTAAAAAACTGCCAAAGCTACCAAAATTGAAGATTCATTCAAAAAAGGGGGAAAAAATAATAAGGATCGAGTCGGGCAAGGTGTTTTTACAAAATTGTTGTGTTACAACAGAAAAAACAGAAAAGGCAGCAAACTCATCGGCACAGTCACTAATCCATGAAAGCACTACACCATATTTAATTACTAAACGCTAGTTTTCTGAAAAGCAAGGCCAGATGTCAGAGCCACCATTTGTTGCCTCTTCATAACCATCATAGCTGCCTTCAAGCCTAATTTTTTTATCTTGCGAAGAGTCATCGAAGTTTTTAGATCCCTAAAGAGCTGCCCAAAATTAATTCTATAGGTGGTGTTTTGTGACAGATTTATGTTCAGTCCTTGCATGCCACACTTGTCCATTTTATGCTAAATTGTAATCATTGAAAGGTTGTTGAATAAGGTAGGGAAACCGACTTAGTATTTAGATAAATACTACATACCTTAGCAGTATCAGGGGTTGGAAAATTGGACCATGTTGAAGCTTGCATTGTAAGAAGTATTGGAACTCTGTAAATGTTTGAGCTAGGCATCAATAATAAGAGACCGTTCACAAGATTCTTGAGCTATGTTAATGGTGATGTTATTTCTTCAGTGTTAATTTTTTCTCTATATTTTCATGTTGTGCATCAATTTCTCTGATTAAAAAATATAAAAATTGGATTAAGATTTTCTAAGAGAGCACCTTAATTCTGTAGGTGTTTGTTATCTTAATGTTTTCCTCTGAAGCATACTTAAATAATTCTTAACTGCTCTTTAGCTGTTATTGAACTCACTTCTTTCTTTCATCTCATATTCACACTGCCATTTAGATCTAGTCTACATAGTTATCTTGCCCTGTGAATGCCCTTGAAAAGTTGATGCACAATTCAACCTTTATGACTCCATATCCCAACGAATTAAGTCTCATAGCTCCATCTGTCCAACCGCACAATCAATCAAAACAAACAACCCTCATAATCTGTATAACTAGCCTAATATCAACATTTACAACCATAAAACTAAACCATAAAAATAGAGAGAGCCCTCTCTGAGTCTAGGAAGGCTAGGTCTTGGACTCCAAAGTGGTTTGATGTTTCCCTCTATTGTTTTTTCTTGCCAATATTACAAATTACAAGGCGTTAACATGTGCCATGCAGTCATTGGTTGTTTGGAGTTGAGCTTTCGTAGCCTCATGTGCTTCTTGTGCCCCAGCGGCACATGTTATGGTGTATAGGACTACTTTGAAAGGAAAATTGTTGACACTGCTTATATCTATCTTTCGACTAGAATATTTGGCTTCCTCTGGACACTGCCTCCCTACGAGCATGTCCATGCTCTCTCCCATGATCTGTGTCCTTTCCAATCGAGCTCATTCTCCTTTTTTGGATAGCCCATCAATGAAGTAAATGTTGGCAACCTCAATCTCCAATTCTCGGTTTCCAATGATAAATCTCTCCCTTCTCGTGTCCCAAATGCTTATCAAGTACTGTAGCAACTCTAGTTGAGATCTCAAGCCGGAAGTTAAAAAAAATTTGAGAAACTCGAAATTCCTTAAAGCATCAAGACAATCTTGGTCTTCCATGGTTTTCCTATCCACATCTTCATGTTCCCTCTCTATCCACTCGATCACCATGTTGTTTGATGTTTTATCCCTGTAACAGTAGTTAAATAATGTTTGGTCAGAAATTCGAGCATAAAAATTCATGTTTCATTTGAGTTTTTGGGAGACATTTTTAGGTTTTTTCACTCTCTACGATTGGCGCAGCCATTTCAAAAACAATTGCGCCAATCGACGTGCAACCACTGTAAAAATTGGCAGATCAGCAGGATCCTGATATGGCATCTCCGTGCTGATCCACTGTGGCACAGAGTTTAAAATCCTTCCTTAAATAGTTACCATACACTATAAAACGTGCTGAAACATGTATGAAAACAAATACTATGAGTATGGTTCTTACTTGGGACCAACAGATCATCGATCAGCTTCCTGGATCACCCACAATCTTCTCTTGAAGAATCAAGGTAAACAAGGGTAAAAAACCTCTTCCAAGACTTGTGAAAGTAAAAAGTGAAAACGTTTTTACTTTTCTCATTTTTATAAATGTTCAAGTCACTTTTAGGGTTTTTTCCATATTTTAATATATTTTTACCTAGAAAATAGATAATGGGTTCTTTGTGCAGCAACAGAGTTAATTTTTTGATGGATGATATGAACACGAGTTCCAGTTTATTAATTTTTCAGACTCGGTAAAAAAAAATGAAAAAGTTACCCCTCGAAGTCATCTTTAAGTTTTTTTTTCTGACTCTCAAAAAATGAAAAGATTGTCGAGTTTTTGTCGTTTTGAAATCGTTAAAGTAAACATAATGTCATTTACCCAGTATAATTTTACCCCTTTTCTGGGCTGAGATAAATTATTTATGAAAAATGAATACCTTAGTCAATCGCGGCTAAGAGGCTCTCTCGAACTTTGTTTTCTACCTTTTTGGATTCAAGCAACTATTTACGAAAAAGGGCCATCTAGAGTTTTATTTCCTGCCTCTTTTCAAACTCTCTAAATGATCCGGATTTATGCAAGAATGCAAAAGAATACACATATAACCATAAATACAAATATGCAGTAGAAATAACACTTCAATTCATTAATATCAAAGAACTGAAATTTGCTTACAGACAGAATGGAAATAAACTAGCTAAGGTGCTGGTAGCGAATCTCTAAGAAGAGATGTGGAGGCTACAGATCTCTGAACTGTGTTACAATGAGGCTCGAGGGCCTATTTATTATTTAAAAACAATGGAGAACTCTAAACATCCAAAAACCTAACCCTAGGAGATGAAGCGACAAAATTATGGGCCCAGTTTGGGTAAATTGGTGTTTCAACTTCCAGGGGACGTAACTTCGGCATACGATCTCTGTTTGATGCATATGATACATCGTTAGAAAGATCTATCCGAGGACTACAAATATTTTTGAGAATATCAATTCCAAAACAAAATCATGTTTTTCGAACAAACAATGCCCATATACATCGTTTAGGGCCTCAAAATGGCTCCGGAAGTTTAGGACCCAAAAAACTGCTAAAAATAGTAAGTTGTGCCGAAACTGAAAAACTGAAAGAGAAAATGGTGGGACCCCAAGTGGAATAGGAGGTTGGCCCCCAATATCCACCTAGATCATTCCTCCCCCCTTAGGAAGCAATGGTCCCCATTGCATTGAGTTCCTCCATGAGATGAGGAAACTTCTGCTGAACTTGGTCCCTGGTGAACCACTTGCCTTGGTGCAATAGTTGGCTAGCTTTGACAACCCGATACAATTGGATATTTCGTTGGTGAGTGTTCTTGATTTGCATTTCCATGATACAATCTATGGTGGCCTATTCCATGCAGTCTGGGTTTAACTCTTTTGGTGTGAGTTCTTCTGCAATGTCAGAGGTGTCCAGTAGAGGTGGGAAGTAGGGACAAAGGTGGTCTACATTGAATACTGGGTGTAGACCAAGGAATGGTGGAATATTAAGCTCGAAGGAATTGTTCCCTACAACCTTGGTGATGGTGTACGGCCCATATCGGAGCAAGCGAAGATTGCGGTGGGGTCCAGTGAGGCACTCCTTCTGCAAATGTAGCCACACTTTGTCACCCACCTAGAAGTTGTGTGGCACCTGATGTTGATCATGTCGTTGCTTGTATTTAGCATTGGCTCTGTCCAATATGTCATGAACCTGTTGGCGGATGTGCTGAATGTGCTCGATGAAGTTGTTCGCTTTGTCAGCTTTAGACTGGACATGAGCTGAATCGGCTGGAGTAGCCACAAATGGCATGGCTACATCAATGGGACATAGTGGTTGGAATCCCAAGCCCACCTGAAATGGGTTATGGTCGGTTGAGCTATGGAGAGCCCGGTTATAACTGTGTTGTACATAGGGGAGGCTCTCATCCCATGTGCATGGATGCTATGAATTTTACATGTGCAGAATGTGTACAATCATCCTATTGACGGCCTCTGTCTGGCCATCAATTTAGGGATGGAAAGTTGTGGACTTCATGAGCTTGGTGTCGAACATTGACCAGAGGCTGGACCAAAATGTGCTGAGGAACCTGATATCACGATCTAATATAATATACTATGGGATCCCAAAGTGAACCCACGCTCGTTCAAAGAAGATTCTAGCAGTGGCTTCTGTTGTGATATTCTTCTTGCAGGCCGCCATAATGGCCATCTTTGAGAATCTGTCGACGACCACGAAAACACAGTATTTTCCATGCTTAGTAGAAGGAAGGCCTGACATGTAATCCATGGAGATGGATTCCCAAGGTCGACTAGGGGTAGGTAGCAGAGTATAGAGCCTTTGCTTCTTGATGGTCGGTTTGGCAATGGCACAAGCAGTGCAGGATCTGATGTAATTCCTGACATCTTGTTGAAGGTTCGGCCAATAGAAATACTTCTGCAGTACTGCCACTGTTTTCTCGACCCCAAAATTCCTAGTGACTCGACTGTAGTGTGCTTCCCATATCATCTTGGCAAAATCACTTGAAGGAACACAAAGGTGTCCCAGGTGACATAAAAGTGCATCTTGGAGGTGAAAATTTGGAACTTGCATACCCCCCAAGAGTGCCTTGTATGTGTGGCTGAATTCTGGATTGTTCTTGTAGAGAAGCAGCCAATCAGAAGTCTCGTGCCCACAAGAGTTGAGAACGGTGGTTATGGCCACGATCGGTGGTCGGCTGAGGCAGTCAGAAACATTATTGGTGCTACCCTTCTTGTACTTGATGTTCAAATGAAATTGTTGCAGATATGTGGACCACTTCTAATGGCAATCGTTCTTCACCTTCCCTTGTGTCTGTATGAATTACAGGGGTCGGTGGTTTGTGTGGATGATTGTTTCCTTTCCCAAAATGTAATGCTTCCATTGTTGACAAGCCTGCACAATGGAATACATTTCTTTGTCATAAGTGGGATACTTGCGAACTGTGTCAGACAATGTCTCACTGTGATATGCCACTGGATGCCCCTGTTTAGTAAGAACTTCCCCAATAGCATAGTCAAAGGCATCTGTCTCGATCTCAAATGGTTGTTTCAAGTCTAGTAATGTGAACACTGGGGCAGAACAAAGGCGATGTTTCAATTCTACGAACGCCTTCTATTGATATTTCGACCAAAATAATTTTTCTTTTGCTCCTCCCTTGGTGGCTTGACTCAAGGGCCAAGTGATATGAGAGAAGCCCAACACGAACCTGCAATAGAATTTAGCAAGACCCAGAAAGCTACGAAGCTCTGTTAGAATGGTTGGGGTTGGCCAATCTCAAATGACTTGGATCTTGGCTTGATCCACATGCACCCCCCTTTCATCAATAATGTATCCTAGATATTGAACCTGGGTCATGCCAAAAGTGCACTTCTCCAAATTGGCACACAACTTGTGTTGTCATAGTGTTTGGAGGAGTTCTCGGATGTAGTAGAGGTGCTCTTCCCAAGTCTAGTTGAAGATCAGAATGTCATCCAAATACACCACTACAAATGAGTTGGTGAATGGATGCAAGATGCCATCCATCAACCTCATGAAGGTTGCGGGAGAATTCGTCAACCCGAAAGGCATGACGAGCCATTCAAAAAGGCCCTCCTTGGCTTTGAAGGCAGTCTTCCACACATCAGAGGGTTCGATTGGTACCTGGTGATACCTAGACTTCAAGTCGATCTTGATGAAATATTTTTACCCTTTGAGTTGGTTTAGAAGGTCCTCAATCTGTGGGATTGGGTACCTATTCTGGACAGTGATCTTGTTCAACACCTGATAGTCAATACAGATTCTCCAAGTCTCATCCTTCTTTTGTACCAACACGATCAACTTGGCTGGATGTGACCTTTCTGCAGCAACTCCTGAATCTACCTCTTAATTTCATCATTCTCTAGAACAGAGCGCCTATAGATCGGTCCATTGGGTAGCGGCGCACCTGGGCTCAGGTCAATGGGGTGCTTGACCTGACAGTGTAGAGGCACCCTTGTGGGTGAGGTGAAGATGTCCCCATACTCCTCCACAACCTTCTCCATTTGTTGTTGTCATGCAGAGGAGCCATGTCTAGAGGTCGTGGCCACAATATTCTTCTTTCCCTGGGGGCATATCATAAGGAAAACAAATTTCCTGGTTTTGGAAATAATCTTACTGCATTGTTTTGCAGTAACCAAAGAGATAGTGGGAGGCGGTGGTACCTCTGGTATCATGTACAAATTATTTCCCAAAGTAACAATAACAACGCGGGGTCGGGACTCATACACAACATGTCTCTTCCACAAGTATGGTTGGCCTAATAATACATCAGAAACATCAATAGGAGAAATGTCGCACAATACCTCATCCGTGAAGGGCTTGATGCTATAGGGAAAGCGAGACTACTGGCTGACGCAGAGATCCTGTCCTTGGTGAAGCCACCCGATGGTGTATGGTTGTGGGTGCACTGTGGTCGGCAAGCCCAAACACTTCATGACATTTGATAAAATGAGGTTCTTTTGGCTCCCATTTTCGACAATGAACTATAGCGGGGAACCCTTTACCCACATCTGGGAGTGGAAGAGATGCTATGTCTCCTTTGGATCTTCTGGTTGCTCCTTTTGGATCTTCGTAGTGACAATAGTGGTGCTGAGCTCAGCATCAATAATCTGCTTCCATTTTTCGTTCCCCTTGTCAGGTTCTGATTCATATTTGGAGCATGCATCTGATTCAGAAGCCCTCATCTCGGCCACCAATGACTACTTGGCCCAACACTCACTTGTGTTTTGAGTGGAGCTCTTATGGAACTCACACCACTTTCCCATGTCCTTCTTTAGCTTCATGGTGTTATTCTTTACTTGTGGCTTTGGTAGGTTGTCTTGGGCTGCCATGCCTTGGCTTTGTCCTTTGGTTTGCGGTTTTGGGGCACCTTTCCTTTGCTTTTGATTCACAGATCTAAAGTCTCGCTTCTTCTGTTTGAATTTCTGCTCAATCTTGGCAGCATACTATATGTCGTACCAAGTGAGGAGATGTCAAGGAACTCCATTTCCTCCTGAATGTATCTATGCAGACAATTGTGATACTTTAGCACCAAATGTTTCTCTGAATCTTTGATACCCAACTTTGTGCGCAGGGTATG
Source organism: Pinus albicaulis (assembly GCA_034641835.2). NCBI lineage: Eukaryota > Viridiplantae > Streptophyta > Pinopsida > Pinales > Pinaceae > Pinus > Pinus albicaulis. The sequence goes on along the minus strand of CM076572.1, from coordinate 1,419,472,974 downwards.
GAATAGATACGTCAGCTCATGCACATCTTGATCCCTTTATTGCCGCAGCGTGGTCCATTGTATGTACTTGTCCTCATAGCTCCCCACGGGATAGTATTGTTCCTTGATGGAATCTCAGAAATAATTCCAAGTGGGTACGGCTGAGAACAAAGAGGGTTTTGTCTCGTCCTTTTTCTCACAGTAGGTTTCTCACCAGTCCTTGACATCGGGGGTAGCTTCGAGGAGTGAAAAAATAATCTTCTCCCGGTCATAAAAGTCATGAACTAATAAATATCCTTCTAATAGATTCAACCATACATCTACGGCATCTACATCTATTTGACCCTCAAATATGGGAATGTCAAAGTTTACTTGTACCTTAAAGGGAGTCGTGCCTCTAGAGTGGTTGCTAGATGCAGATGCGCCACTGGTGGGCAGTCATTGTGTTATCTCAAAATTAGGCCCTGATAGGCTGCTAATCAAGGAGACCCTGAGTAACTATTTCAAACCATGCTTTTAGCTGAGACTTCGCCTCCTCAGCCTGAGAGGGCTCTCTCAAAGTTTTTATGATTTTCAAATTAAAGTCAGATGGCTAACTCTGTGAGTAAATGATTTAAATTTAGTAATTGGTTGTACTACAATAAACAAGCATCCATTGGGCTTATGGGGTCACTTTATGTTTTTACTAAACATGGATATCAAATTCATATGGAAGTCAGGGCATATATATTAAGGCTTAGATGCATCAATAAAACAATAGAACAGTAGGTCACACAGTCGATGAATATATGAAGGAAGTTAGAGCACTTTCACAGTGAGTTCCAAGTAACATACACTCATGCTACTGCAAGTAAAAGATAAAGGAGAAACATAACAACATCAATCATCCATAGCCTTTTCTGAATCCTGAGTAACAAACTAATACCACTATATTAAGATAAAAATAGAGTTGCAAATAATACCAAACAGTACACTTGTTCCAGCAAAATTCCAACCCTATGCTAGTTGATTTCCTCCCTTTTATAGAGTATTCATTACATCTTATGATTCTCTCCAATCCTTTGAGGAGAATTTGAATTTTGACACCTAATACTTTTCATAAAACAAACTGCATTTACAACTAACAGTTGAACTGCCTGTTTAGACTCCTAATACAATTAGGACTAAAACATCATTTATTACAACAAAAAAACCTTATCTGAATACTTAAAACAACACTTGACAACTGCATCTTCTAGTCTTCGACCATGATCATGTCTATCTTCTTGTTGTTAGACCCTCTTTATCTCCTCCTTATCTGTCCCTGTAAAATAGGATAGTGCTTCCTGTATAGTAGCTAAGTGCTTCATTAATATCCATTCGAACTATTTGCTGCATAATTTGAACTCAAAGACATGCCAAATGTCTTAAAGTATTCATAGAGATTTGACCTTCCATTTGTGTATATGTCAACTTTTCAAAAATGATGTGGAAACTGCCATAGTGTTGCGCTACGAAACTGTATGTGTTTTCGTAGCGTAGAGCTTTCTTTTGAAAAACATGCTTTAGACTCCAATTGAATGTGCCAAAACTCTTTGAATCTTCATTTATATTCAATATATATATCCCATCAGCATCAGGGCTTCAAAACTGAACCATTTCTTCCTTGCAATTTACAAAAATTCACAAAACTGCATCCTACAGCAGTTTCGTAGCGCGCTACGAAACTGCTGAGTCTTCATCTTTCTCAATTTTTTCCTCAAAATTTCAAGTCAGAAACCTTTAAAACTTAGTCTTCAGGTGTGAATCCATTCTTATAAAAATAACCATCCACTTTAAGCAGTTTCAAAAATGGATCATTAGTATATAATCTTCAAAGTTTATTTCAAAGATGAAACTTACTATTTAGGCTGTAGCTTATCTTCAAACTAATTTAACTATATCTCTAAATCTTCAATTCTCCTCTTGAGCCTTCCATTATTAGACCTTAGTTTTATGTTCACCATCCTGATGAACTTGGCTTCCTTGATTGCAGGTAGGGTCCAGATGAAAAACTGAGCTTGACTGTCAATCAGTTCAGGATTTGGATTTTTCTCAAGCTCCCACAGCCCTTTCATCCTTTCAAACTTGACCTTCTCTTCAGCATATATTCTTTCTCTTTTCTTCAATTTCTCAATTTCATTATTTGCAAGCCCGATTTTATTCTTTACCTCTTCATAGCTACTTTTTTCCTTTTGAACCTTGAAGACCATGTTTCTATCTTCTTCAAGCATTGCAGATGATGCATTTGTAGTTTCTCCAAAAACAGTAGCACTTTCTTCCCCTGTTTGCTCTATCACCAAATCTGACTGTTTCAGCTTCTTAGATTTCCTCATTGAGGGTCTTCTGGGTTTAAAAATAAACTCTGCCACCTCTTCTTCAAATTCTAACTTTTTAGATGTCTTCAATTTTTTCAATTTGCTGGCACCTGTATCTAATTTGATGAAGTCTGCCTGCACTAGGGGAGCTTCCTCTATGTCGATAGCCTGAAGTATGTCATTAAAATTGCCTCTTGTATCCTCTGCAACTACAGCCTTACCCTTTTCTTTTAACCTCTGACTTTTAGTCAACTTCTTTGGATTTTCTTTGCTAGTTGACTGTTCTAAAATTGTTTCCTCAACCAGGGTTTTCTTCTTCTATATAGACCTAGGATTCTTTTGGATATTCAATGATGTCATTGGTTCTTTCACTTGTTTCCTGGGTTTAAGTTTAAAAAATATTTTAGACTTTGTTTCCATGGGACCAGCAATCTTTGATGGGGTTTTAGCTTGTGGGCTGGCAGTTGTTCCTTCTATTCCAATTCCACTCAAAAAGAGGAATTCTTCCCAATCTCTATTTGCCTTTTGTAGCTCATGTAAGACTATCAATTTGATTAAGCCATGGTGAAATAAAGAGGTTTCACATGATTCAACTTTCATCTGTACCTTATCAGACATCTTTGTTACACCATTTTTTGGTCATCTAACCTATTATCATTAGATGGACCCAAGTACACCATGTAAGACCAGTTTTACCCTAAGTAAAACTGCTTTCACTATGTTAAAACAGGAAACCCCAAAAGGAAATATTAAACAAACCTATATTTGTTTGATTTTCCTCATGGAATAATTAATTAAACCATAATTTAATTATTATTCCCAGTCATGTTTAACCCAAAATCAAAGAAATTAATTAGATAAACCTTTATTTGTCTTATTATTTTCTAGGAATAATTATTTAAACCTTATTTAGATGATATTCCTTGTTAAATATGACCAAATCACCCACAAATAATTAAATAAATCACTATTTATTTAATTATCTTTCAACCACTTCCTTAAATAATTAAATAAACCATTATTTATTTGATTATCTTCTAACCGCTTCCTTAAAAAGATAAATAAATCATTTATTTATTTATTTTTGACAAATTAAGGGATTTGACCCAAGTCAAGTACCTTTTCCCTCAAACAAATATAATAAAATATTCCATAAAAAGTGGATCTAGATCTGGTTAACCCATACACCAAGATCTAGAATGACCCAATATTTTATTATAAATAGGAGGGTTTTTCCTACCATTCTTCACCTTTTGTTGCCTATTAGATCACTCTGGATCTATACACTTGGTCACATATCTCCATCATTTGCTCCCATTGAGCTCTACTCTTTGCATTGGGTTCTCTGCATCAACTAGAGAGAGAAATCTTAGATCTGAAGTGCTGAGGACTTCCAAGAACCCATCCCACTAAGGGGAATTGGATACTCCTTCTAGTTTGCCTCACAGGTGCCCCATTAATACAAAAATTCTTTCAAAAATTGTTCTTGTCTTGTCTATTGGTATATGGAGCAAACCCTTGTTTTTACTGCTTAATGTCTTTCCATGCATAGATCTGGTTTTTTGCAACTCTTTTCTTGTCTAACTAACCGCAGATCTGAAGATATTGGCAGCCACTTTTGTTGTTAGGGCTATTATTTATGCGTAGCTAAAGTGGTCCTTTTTCGTACACTTCGACAAAGGATTCATACTAACAATCTTAGCCAAGCTTCTGAAGAGATAAAAAGGTAAATCCAATGATATCATCCCTGTGAAATGAAGCAAGAGTTTAAAATGGTAGGTGTATACCTTATGATATCTACCCTCACAAGTGAAGTATCTCTGAATATTGTAGAGCAGATTAGAAAATTTGTCTCTGACATAACTCCTTGGTACAACTTTGTTCAAGTCAACCTCTGAAAACTCTGGTTTCAAAAAGACCTTGCATATTGTCATATGAAATTTGAAATTTTTAAACCACCTGTCTTCACCTCTTGGGATCTTTGTTACAGCTGATATTATTTTAGGGTAAATTGGTACATTTAGGAACCCAATCTTTGAATTTGATCTTGTGAAATTTATGGCAAACTCCTTGGTAACTTGAGTGTGCCCTCCTTGAAGTTTTTCACAAAACCTCCAACATCCAACTTTCTTAAAAGTTGTTTCGACAGAATTATCTTTTGTAAGGGCTTCAACACCTTCAGGTTTAGTCCTTAAGCAATGACCAGACCTATGGCTTCTTCTCTCCTAAGCCATTTTCCTCTTGAAACTTGTATCTTCATAAATCTGCAATAAACCCTTCTAAAAATCTTGTATCTTCAGCAAATTAACAATCTGAGTTTCCTTTTTGAATAGACTTTTTCAGTCAGGAATTGAATTCAACCTCACTTGATAAGAACTCTGCCTTGCTTGATGAAAATTTTGCTTCTGCCTTGCTTGAAAAGTTCACAGCCTCGCTTGATAACTAGGAATCTCACCACGAATTCTTTCTTTCAACACTTAAGAATGCATGCAGTGTTTTCGTGCATGAGACAAATGAAAATGGGCAACTGTTTGAAATTTGTAAAGACCAATAATGAATGACCTCTAATTTATGACAAATAACCTCTAATGATGACAAAGAATGGTTGCATGCGTGGAGGACAACTCATGAAGGACACCCAATGATGGCAAACTTAACTGTATTTGACAGATGTGATAGCTCAGAGACAAATATGCGAATTCCCGATTTCATAGAGCATGGTGTGCAAATTCTGGTTTTTGTGCTACGAATTCACCAGCGTTTTCGTAGCACAAAATGGAATTTTTACACTAGGCGTGCTACGAAAACGCGGTTTCTGGGCTTATTCAATCTAATTTTCGAAACAGACTTTACAAATGGGTTTTAAAACGTGGCATGAGACTTGTGAAGAGTGAAGTGAGGTAAATAAACAATGTTTAATGATGGTATGAGACCTTCAACCATGATCTAGACCTTGAAAAATATAAAAATGACTCTAACCCTATCTAACACTAGGACTTAGGAAAAAATGTAACTAACCAAGTTCCAAAGATTTTTTTTTATAGTGATAACTCGTTGAAGGATGTGGGCAAAGTTATCCATCATCACGTTCCTTTGTTTTTTGAGGGCCTCCTCGAACGATATTTTGATAGGATCTCCTGCTCCCTCATCTTTCTTTTCATTCCCCATGGGCATCCGTCAGGGTTTTTGAGGCAGATCTTGCAAATTTTCCACCAGATCAAGCCCTAACTCCTTATACCCCGACCTTGTTGGGGACATTCAAAGAAGGATCGAGAAAAAGCAGATCGCTCTGGTACTAATGATCCAGATTTATGCAGGAATGCAACAGAATACACATATAACAATAAATACAAAGATGCAGTGGAAATAACACTTCATTTCATTAATATCAAAGAACTAAAATTTGCTTACAGACAGAATGGGAATAAACTAGCTAGGGTGCTGGTAGCGAATCTCTAAGAAGAGATGTGGTGGCTACAGACCTCTGAACTGTGTTACAATGAGGCTCGAGGGCCTATTTATTATTGAGAAACAATGGAGAACTCTAAACGTCCAAAAACCTAACCCTAGGAGATGAAGCACCAAAACTATGGGCCCCGTTTGGGTAAATTGGTGTTTCAACTTCCCAAGGATGTAACTTCGGCCTACGATCTCTGTTTGACACGTATGATACATCGTTAGAAAGATCTATCCAAGGACTAAAACTATTGCTAAAAATATCAATTTCGGAATGGAATCATATTTGCTGGACAAACGATGCCCAAAAAACATTGTTTAGGGCCTCAAAACGGCTCTGGAAGTTCAGGACCTGAAAAACTACTAAAAATAGTAAGTTGTGCCAAAACTAAAAAAATGAAAGAGACAATGGTGGGGCCCTAAGTGGAATAGGTGGGTGGCCACCAAAATCCACCTGGATCACTAAACATGAAAAGGCATTGAGTTTCACCTTTTTCGGACTCATTAAAATTTAACAACATTGGATCTGTCACCATGACTATATTGAGTTCCTCCTTCCTAGGGCTCGTAAAATGTATTAGGATGGATTTTTCCGAAGTACAAACTTATATGAAAATCATATGTTATCCCCTTCAAGCTTATATTAAAAAAAAATTGGGTACTCACTAGAAATGGTGGGGGAAAATGGAAGTATTTATCAGTTGCGTTGGCATTATGTCGCTCTTGAACGTGACACATCCTTTGTTTCATGTTGCATTGGGAACATTCTACATTCGCCACTTTGCCTCCACGGGTTTGGGGAATTTGTTTACCTCTCATTCAATTACCAATTTTATCAACATAACCTTTTATTCTATTTGAGTCAAATACTGCCAAACTTCGGAGTCGTGTTGCCAATATGTTCAAGAGAAGTTCCTTCTATGGTTTATATATTACCTGGTTCTCTGTTCAGTCTTGATTCATCATTATTTTATTTCCTATGTCTTATGTCAATGATGTGGGATACATCATGGCCCTCCTTTGACAAATTGCTTCCTGTCAACTTCAACTCATTATCCAGGAAGTTAATCTAGATATCCCTTTCTAGTACCTTAGAGCCTGCATACCCTAATGGAAGGTTGTTCGCATTCGATGACATGTTCGCATCACTAGACTTCAATCGGATGATTTCACAAGTGTTCAACTTCAGTTCCTTATTCACATCTCATGGATTGTACTGCTGGTACATTGAGGGACATTGTCGTTATTTGTGCTCTCTTGTGTCTGTTAATAGTTTACATCATTAACTGGTAATGAGGTGATTTTATTGCATGTTCGACTTCAACTCACTCATTCACATGCCTAAATTTGTACTTGATCGGGTCATGATGGAGTGCAAGACCCTAGATTTTGTCTGATAACATCCAGGTTGCGAGGCAATATGTATTGTTCATGATTTTACACATGACTCTTCTATCTGGATGGTTGTGACCATATCTGAGTCCATATTTTGATCCTCTTTATTACTGGATGGCTGTGTCCATACCATGGATATTGTTACATGATCTTTTTACGAATGGCTGCGTCTATATCTTAGGTCATGTGTTTATTTCAAATATTTCAATTATGTATATATGTGCTTGATTTCGCAGGTTTTCCGACGATGACGTCCTGGTCTTGACATGTACTCATAAACATTTCATCCCTCACACTCGTTTGACCTTCATGATTTAGGGGGCATCTGTTACCGAAAGTTTTGTCACCATCCTCATACTCCTTGTTCCCAAATCCTGGAGGACCTTAACAGTGATCCTTGTGTCTCTTTTCCATCATAAAAATACGCCATTACACCCCTTACAATATGCAGAACAAACTAGCTGTTAAACATTCCTGGAGTATCTCCTTAAAAACATGCTTATTTGGAGCAGCACGACCCTTATTTATCTCACCCCCACCAATGACTCATCTTAATCCTATGAGCAGCACTGATCAATGCTAGTATGGATATCACACCTGCATCGATCCACTTCTGGAGGGTTTTTTAAAATGGAAATGAAGCTTCGTGATCTAGAAGCTTCGTGGGTGGAGAGCGGGTTGTTTGTTCATGGGGATAGGGTCGAGCTTCTCCCTTTGGGCCTCTTGTTCCTATAAAAGAGGAACCACCCAAGGAGATACACCATTTCCCCACCTTACGTGGATCCATGATTCCTCTCCCATCACTATAAAATGGACATCCTCCCATACCTCTGCTAGTTAGAACAGAGATAGTGGGTAATACCAAAAGGAAGAATAGTCATGTAAGTACATACCGGGTGAACATCCAGATGGGATATGTGCTTTGAGAGGTGGAAATGGTGTCCAACTGTATGCGTCGTAGAATGGTGCTCTGATATAGGGGAGAGATAGAGCTTCTTAGTCAAGGCCTTGCTATGTTTGACAATGTTGTTTTTGATGATGATGATTCTTATCAATCTAAATCCCTTCTTATGAAGATATTTTTGTAGAAATTAGCTGAATAAATCACTTATTCAATGAATATTAACCCGATCATACATCAATTTCGAATTGCATGCATAACACATAACATTCTTCTACAATTAATTGTCACATGCGGAAATAATAGAAGCGATCGCACATCAAATCATCACACACATTAACACAGTATGTATGGGGAAAGCTTATAGCTGAAAACCCCCAGCTATAGTATATTATAAATGGAGAGAACATGCAGCAAATACATAGTACAAACTCCTCACAAGTACTCGGTACTATCTCCCAAAGCTACACAAAAACTAGCTTGGTTTTGAACAAGTCACAGGTTCAAAACACACCCACTACTTCTCTGCCTCTATTGCGCAATCAAGGCTGGTCTAAATAGAGATCCAAGGTTTGAATCTCCTTGGCTTCACTGCGCAATTTTCATTGGTAATTTCCTCCAAGTGTAATGCAAATCCCATGCAAAACTGATCCTCCAACTGATAGCTATACTCACCCTTTCATCTACCTCTTTCACTGGTCTCCACTGAACTGTCCATGCACTGAGTTAAGCTGATGTGTTCTTTAGTTGAATAATGAGTTAATAATTAGTGAATTAAATAATATTTAATTCACACAACTCATCTCTAGTGTATTAGCCAGTTAAACTAAATACAACTAGTTCAACTAGTTAACCAGAACACCACCTCCATTAACACCTCAATCAACTCCACCAAAACTCTGCCACATGAGTCTAACTGAAGTCTAACATGCAATAGCTCACTTAACTCATAGGAAATTCGAATTTCCTTATGTCAGCTGCATGCCCCACCTCTGGGGGTCAAACTGAAGTGCTCCAAGAGAGTAAACTGATGTTTATAGTCAAAATATTATTAAGGGTAAATAATATTTGACTTCCATATTTTTAGGAGACACAGTCTAAAAATAGCCTGGGTCCTAAAAATAAGGGTCTCATCTATTTTTACCAACATGTTGCATACTTCAAGAATCTCCAACTGGAATTCCCAAATTATGCTCCGTATGTCTAAAAATAGACATAGTCTAAAAATAGACTTTTCGACAAAAATCACATGTGTGGTCCCCACCTAGTTTAAGTGATCACTTTCCAACTAGGATCAGGAAAGATGTTTCAGGAGGCCTCCTTCACTGTTTCTTGTTGCCATTTTCAACACTCCCTCTCAACAAGAAAGGACTGTCATTGCATGCGACATGCAACTCCATGCATTCGCCCTGCAACCTTCACAAACGCCATGCAACTCCATGCATGCGACATGCAACTCCATGCATTCGCCATGCACCCTTTGCATGCGCCATGCAAACTCATGCATGCACCATGCAACTCCATGCATGCGCCATGCACCCTTTGCATGCAACATCTCCGAAACTGAATAGGCTCCAAACAACTCAATCAGTCTGATGCATCTATCATCAAAGTCTTCGACCTCTGCTTAGCTACTGCACATGTCATCAGGAACTACTGCGCTGTTGAACTCTTGCACCCATGCACTCTTGCACTTGCTGTCAACTCTGATCCGCGCTCCAGTATCCGACACTGTCACTTTGATCTGCCTGCATCACTCCAACTGATCTTGCTACTGCCATGCTGTGGGCACCTCGTAGCCAAGTTCAATCCATGAGATCCACACCATCTCATGAATCTGCCCAGAAATCTCCTCTTGGGATCAATCATGCATGTCGCCCCACCTCATACCTGGTGGTATAGCTGCATGCACTCCCTCTGCCCGTCTGGCACGAAATTTCTCTGCATGAATGGTCTCTTCCACTCCATGATCCTCTTGTGGCTACTCCACATCCCGAGGTTCACTATCACCTGCATGCAAAACCCGCTCCCTCTCAAGCTTCAATTGCATGTCTTTCTCGCCTGCATGCAACACTTGCTCCCTCTCAAGCTTCAGTTGCATGTCTTCCTTGCACTTCCCATCAGCAGGAAGCTCCGTAGACATCCCATCTACTTCAATACCTGCATGCAAAACTTGCTCCCTCTCAAGCATCAGTTGCATGCCTTTCATGCACTTCCCATCAACAGGAAGCTCCGTAGACATCCCATCTACTTCAATACCTGCATGAAAAACTTGCTCCCTCTCAAGCATCAGTTGCATGCCTTTCATGCACTTCCCATCAGCAGGAAGCTCCGTAGACATCCCATCTACTCCAAGTCTGTAGAGATTCTTTGCCCGAATCCCAACCTTCTTGACTTGTCCTCACGCTGCATGTTGAGAGGCTCCCTCTCAACCACCAAGTCACTAACCTTTGCTTTGCTCCTCAAAGCTTTTCATGCATCTTGTACCTCAGTGCATGTAGATTCTTGGCTCGCGCACATTGCAATTGTCTCGCCGTCGCAAAATTTTCTAACAAAAAGAGCTGATTTTAAATCGATGATATCTCCCTCATCCGAGCTCCGATTCGACCGATTTTTTTTTTCAATTTGGGTGTTTTTCCGCAAGGAATCCAAATATGCTATTTTTTTCTGAAATATTACACCAAATATTTTCAGATATTCCCTACAAACTCGCGCACCCAAAAATTCTCGCTCTCATTCCATGTAGAAAATTATATACAATATGCATGTATATTTCCGGCTTTCTCCATCTTTATGTTTCTTGAGTTTATCCTAAAACTCAATCGCTTCCGATCTACACTTGAGAAAAAAATTATTTCCAAATCAGAGATTGACTGCATGGGCTTTTACCAGACCTTTCACTTTCCAAAGAAAGATGAATCCGGAGGCTATCTGGCCCGTATGTAGGCTCTGTCCGAGGAAATAAGTTTGCAATCACCGTAATAGATCTCGACAATTAATATTGCTCCGATACCATGTAGAAATTTGCTGAATAAATCACTTATTCAATGGAGATTAACCTGATCACACATCAATTTCGAATTGCATGCATAACACATAATCTCTTCTACAATTAATTGTCACATGCGGAAATAATAGAAGCGATAGCACATCAAATCATCACACACATTAACATAGTATGTATGGGGAAAGCTTATAGCTGAAAAACCCGCAGCTATAGTATATTATAAATGGAGAGAACATGCAGCAAATACATAGTACAAACTCCTCACAAGTACTCAGTACTATCTCCCAAAGCTACACAAAACCTAGCTTGGTTTTGAACAAGTCACAGGTTCAAAACACACCCACTACTTCTCTTCCTCTATTGCGCAATCAAGGCTGGTCTAAATAGAGATCCAGGTTCAAATCTCACTGGCTCCAACTGCACAATTGTCATTGGTAATTTCCTCCAAGTGTTATGCAAATCCCATGCAAAATTGATCCTCCAACTGATAGCTATACTCACCCTTTCATCTACCTCTTTCACTTGGTCTCCACTGAACTGTCCATGCACTGAGTTAAACTGATGTGTTCTTTAGTTGAATAATGAGTTAATAATTAGTGAATTAAATAATATTTAATTCACACAACTCATCTCTAGTGTATTAGCCAGTTAAAATAAATACAACTAGTTCAACTAGTTAACCAGAACACCACCTCCATTAACTCCTCAATCAACTCCACCAAAACTCTGCCACATGAGTCTAACTGAAGTCTAACATGAAATAGCTCACTTAACTCATAGGAAATTCGAATTTCCTTATGTCAGCTGCATGCCCCACCTCTGGGGGTCAAACTGAAGTGCTCCAAGAGAGTAAACTGCTGTTTATAGTCTAAATATTATTAAGGGTAAATAATATTTGACTTCCATATTTTTAGGAGAGGCAGTCTAAAAATAGCCTGGGTCCTAAAAATAAGGGTCTCATCTATTTTTACCAACATATCGCATACTTCAAGAATCTCCAACTGGAATCCCCGAATCATGCTCAGTATGTCTAAAAATAGACATAGTCTAAAAATAGACTTTTCGACAAAAATCACATGTGTGGTCCCCACCTAGTTTAGGTGATCACTTTCCAACTAGGATCAGGAAAGATGTTTTAGGAGGCCTCCTTCACTGTTTCTTGTTGCCATTTTCAACCAATTTTTAGTTTGAGAGTTTCATGGTGTGTCATTATGAATACCTCCCTAGTTAAGAGGGAGTGTTGAAAATGTAACTAGCATCAGTCTTCACAATGTAACTCAAATGTACTATTAAAATATTTATTATATTCATTTATTACATTCATTATTATTATTTTATTTTCTAATCAAAGCATATTCTTCATGCTTGTAGGGTTATTTGAGTCAAAATTAAATTTATCATGAGTTAAATAAGACCCATTGTACTATTTGTATGAAAAATAAAAGATATTTATTTTGAATTAAAAAAGAGTCATTTTTTTATCCATAAACCAAGTCAGCCTAAAAAGGAACCTATTCGACCTCCTCGAAAACTATGAATTAAATTCAATTCGACTTCATTTGAACATCAAATCATGACTTTGATCTATGTGCTAAGAACAGAAGGGAAAACCAACAAAAGTAAAGGAAGGAAAAAATTTAAAAGAGAGAGATCAAAGGTCAAAAGAGAGAGAAAATCAATATTTTTAATCTAATTCTATTGACACCTATGAAATTTTAGATCTTTTGCATGGAAAAAAACTTTAGGGATATTACATGTCTGAAAATTTTAGAGCTTGACTAAGTTTTGAGAGCGTTGACCAACATTGACTTTGTAGACTTTGACTTGGTTGAGAGAGACTTGAAGGACAACTGAATTGGGGCTTTTGTGGTAGTATTGGTCTTGATTTTTGGGTCTTGAATATCTCACTTTGATATAATTCCATAAGAAGATTGTTTTTTTGGGTTTTCCCCTTGTGGGGTTTCTTCCCTGGCGTGGAGCCTATATGTTTGTGTTATTTGTCTCTTGTGATCTTCATTTTTTGTAATTTCGATAATTTCTTGATGAAGAGAAGATAATATAAGAAATAAAAGGCCAAAAATATTCACAAGTAATTATAAAGTAAGAGGAATCAACCCTTATCTACTAGCATATTGATTTCTAAACATACCTAATGTAGGAAATCCCTGGGACAGGTAGACTACCGAGAATGGTGGTTTCTTCGGCATGGATAGTTGAGTAGGTTATGGGGGCCCATGTAGGAAAACCCAGGTTAGGTATATTACCATGGATGGGCGTTTCTTAGGCCCGTAAAGGTGAAAAACTGGTGAGAGAAGAAATATGTCCATGCTCACTGGGATGTGAGAATAAGGAAGCATGTTTGGAGTTGTACGAAAATACTGCGTGGAGTAGTATAATCACCATAGAGTGTTTTCCTTGGGGATTGAGAACCACTCAGTGAGATGGAATTACTAAAAAAGCTAAAAATTTCATGGATTTATGGAGCATACACAATTGAGGGCTTGCAAAATTTGATAAACTACTTAGTTCTTGCAAGGTCAAGGAAGTAAAAAATAACTAAAGAGATAAGTATTAATTATTAGTTGATGAATTTATTTGTTAAAGTTGTGATTTGAATTAAATTAAAATTTTATGGTTAACTTCATAAATGAATTTGCTAATGAAAGTATGTTATGAATTTATTTAAAATTCTTGTGACTTATCTCATTAGAATCATATGTTTATGATGTAGGAGAACTACTGAATCAACCAAAACAAATGTATGAAGTTGATTAAAAAACAAAGCAATTAGTATCGGATTAAATTAAAGTTCACAACAACAACATGATGGAGATGAAGGCCTTTGGGGCTAGGCCATTGTGGTGACACTGAAACCTTGTGATATGCTTTGATCACCATGAGTATGTTGTGACACATGCATGGTGTTCTTAGAGAAAGGCAAAGGAATTCCTTGGCTATGAAATCTCTTCCTATGTGAGGAATCCTTGCCAAGGAATGGATTTCTCGTGGGACTAATGAAGCATAGAAGGGGATGTTTGAACTTGGAAGGAGTGGGACTATAAATAAGAGGAAAAATATGAGTGATTTGGTTTTCAAAATGTCATGAGCATACTCATTGGGGTCATAAATGAAATGGGAATGTCTGAGAACCATTGAGCTTAATTTTATTCCAAAGGGAAGGCCTAAGCATAGTGAACTGCATGGTTGGACATGAAAAAACAAGGGCATGGGAAATAAATAATCATATGAGGGTATCATACCCATTTCATTTAATATGTAAGTAAATTCAAATGTAAAAAGAGATGTATATATAAATCTCACTATTGAATTTGTGTTCAGTTATAGAACATTGATGACGATGTTCCTCTAAGGGGGTGAGGCCTGTGACAACCCTTTTGGTTTCCCCCTCATATAATTGTTATTATGCACAATTTCCATTGTAAATCATTGTGAAAAATGTAAAAATGACTGGGCTAAGGAAGGATACAGTTCAGAGCTGTGAGGAGGAGTATTTTCTTAAGAAATTGTCAAACTCATAGATATGCATTTTTTTCCACGTATATTCATGTTGAATTATTGAAAACAATGGTACAAGAATTTAACATTTGTGTGGATCTCCTAAGCACAGGATGAGCCCATACCATCCCCTTCTCTTGAGGAGCATATTGGTGTGGTCAACATGCAAGAGGAAGTGATGTGTGTGATAAGAACAAAACAAAAAATATACATAAGACACTTGGGGGATGGGGGGGACAAGTGTGGAAAGGAGATAAAAAATATATGTGTATTCATCTTGGGAGAGCGTAGGCACAAGGAGAAGGATATACACAATAGGATGGTTTATGAGTATGCTTGACATAGAGAATATGCTCAAGTTCAAAGACAACAGTTACCCACAAGAAAATAGATCAGACACATGTAGGGGAGATTCACTCAGTCACATAAGAACTAACCGATGAATTTTGCTCTAAAATCAAGGAAAGTACTCAGGAGAACTCAAGAAAAAATGTAGATAGACAATGAAAAATAAAAAACACTATATTAAATGGCATACATGCATGTGTGGCTGAGGGAAAGACAAGTGTTGCGTAGGTGAAGCCATAGTGGGTTCAGGAGCTATGGCTAGGTTTGAAGGTGGAACCACTGTGTGCTTTGGACTCCTATGGTGGCGTATTTTAGGTGGAGACATTGAGCTTTGGACTCTTTATAGGCTTAGCAGGTGGAACCACAATGTTCTCTGGATTCTTAGGTGGTTTTATTGAGTGGTTGGTGTACATTTCCCTTGAGAAATTCACAACATAGGCTCTAAATCCGACTCACAGGTGGTCAACTATAAGAAGTAGGTGCAGTGCATTCGTCCTACTATTGGGTGGAGAGTTGTAGTTCCTCCCTCAGTTTCTAGTCATTCTAATATTAATAATATAAGTATATTTATTTTCATACTAGTGTATATATATATTTACATTGTGAATGATGAATGTTGCTTTGTATTATAACAATTGGTGAGTTGGCATTGTGGATGAAGAATAGTTCAAAGGATAATAATGAAATCATGTTGAGATCCATATTGTTGAGGATTTGGTACTACTATAATTCCAATTACAAAGTGTTGTTAGCCATGGATTGGTTGGTTATAATTCCTGTTGGTAGGCAAGTTGGTAGTTCCTTGAATGTATTTTACCTATGGAAATCACTTGAATTAGTTATGTTAGAATAATGGAATTATTCCTGACAACATTTATGATTTTGGAAATCTAGGTTTCATGGGGAAACCTTGGAAAGTCCTTGAATTTCTTGAGATTATTTCTAAGTTGTAATAAGTCAAAACAATTCCCTTTATCTAGGCTTTGGTAAAAAGTTACAAAATGTTCATCTAGGCTAGATGTATTATACGAAATCCAGACCTATCTGGGAATCTAGATATTTGGGACCCTTACCACAATATGATATCATGAAGGAACCATACTAAAATGAATCCAAATACAATTGTAGGGGAGTTAAGTTGATTCCATCCAGGGCGAGGCAGTCTTGGGATAATTTCGGAGAGGCTCAAAATATCATGCTACATCAAAGGAAATTCAGGGTGGAAAAAATAAATTAAGTGCCACCATTATTAGATATGGGGACCACTAGATAGAAGGGTTTAGCGGTACATTAAAATACACACAAATATGCTTAAAATAATAAATAATGAAATGAAGGGAATCCAAAGATTCAAGACTTGTAGTGGAGGAACCTTCGTGGAGGAGCTAGATTCAATTAAATCCTAGATAGATTCACTTAAAAGCTTAAGTGGAGGCCATCTGGGGTGGGTACTAGTTTTAGGCTAAATATCGAGATTCCTAGATCAATACGTATACTTAGTGAAAATTCAAGAGTGGCATAAATATTGCATTGGATACACCCTGTTGTTGGATGTTGTCGTTGGTCCAAATGCAATATGAGAATCTATGAGGTTGTAATGTGATAAAAACTTGGGAACCAAATTTTCCCAAAGGGCCAGAAATAACATAAACTGAAGGTTTAACACGTTGGGGTTGAACTCATGGGATATTGTGGGATTCATGGATTAACTCATGGAAAATGACATGTGGACTTAGCCAAAACCATGTTGGTGCCAGGATTGGCCTAGAACCACTTTGTTGCACTGGGGGGGATATGTGGGTGTCACGTGCTAGAGCCTTGCCTATATGGCAGGGATTAAATGACAAAAGTTAAATGGGAACAAATTTTGATCAAGGAGTTGGATTGAGATAAATTTATACTGTCAGAAAGCTCTCAAAGATCTTGATCCAATGACAGTATCAAAAATGAATTTTGTAACAGACCTTGGTGATTAGGAAAAATTTTAAGTAACACATTCCATGGTCCTAGATAGTGAAGGATGGCGGGAGGGAGTGTAACAATTTTCATCCTAGAACACATAGTCTCCTCTAACCGAATAATGATAGGGTTTTTTCTCACAATGAAACTTTTGAGGGCTATTTTTTTACGGGCTCCCCAAAAACTCCTTGTGTTAATGGAGAGCATGATCATATTGACCATTTGGAGAGGGAATTTCTAACTCCAAGGGCCCAAAAAATTGAGACTTGTTTTTCTCTCTTGATCGCCTTTAATGTTTTTTCTTGAGCTTTGTGAATATTGGACTCGCGTTGTAGTAGATTGGTGGGGAGAAAATCCAATGCAAAACCTCCACTCGATGGAGGTGCTTCCTTCAATTTAACAAAAAAATGAAGAGCATAACTCTTCTCACACAATAACATGGAAGGGGACTAGATTCCAAGCAGAGGGAAAAGTGGCCTCGAGCGCCTTTGGTTGAGGATCAGAAGAGGAAAGGAGGGGAGATGACCCTATGGGGACCATGGTACATAGAAGCATGGGAGAGGAGAAATGGGAGGACCCAATAGAATAGGAAGTAATAGAAGATTAAATAATAGAAGAGGGAAAGATAGATCCATAAACTTTGCCAAATGAGAGCATGAAATCCTTTAAGATACCTAAAGAGGAAGCATATGGTTGGGAAAGCGACAAAATTGGAGTTGAAAGAGACCCTTGAAAGTAAACTTTAGAGATCAAAGTGGCTTTATTATTCAAAAAATTTACTCATGAAAAGTTAGAAGAAACAAGGCCAACTCTTATGTAGTCAGCCTATGTATGCCCAACTTCATTATAGAGGAAAAAAAAGAAGGGGACCTTCTAGTAATCCACTTTTTGAGTCCATATATGGCCATTTAGGTTCAAATCCAACTCAACAAGAAGGTATTCCTTCAAATTCACCTTAATTTGGGTCTAATCCCACCTATGATCCTTATTTGATTCCCATTTATTCTTTAAGCTGATAAAAGAACCCAATTAGTTGCCAACTTCCCTCAAAACTTCAACATTGCAAAAAATAAAACGCAGTCTAGGAAGGATCAATCAAACCTTCATAAATTTAATCGATTACTAAGCCAAATCAAACTTAATTATCCATTTGCAAAGCGACAACAATTTATGGCCCCAAATCTAATTCATACGTAGAATTCAAAAATAATTAGTCTCATTGTGAATAAAAAGGCCAACCAAATCCTTATTAGGATATGGAAGGAGGGCATATATCCTATCAAGGGTTGCCAAAACTATGTTATCCAAGAACTCAGAAAGAAGGAGCTTGCTGCAATTTCCCACTGAAGTGACCAACCCAAAATTTTTACCCATGTAATCCATGATATCAGATATTTCAATTTATTTTTGTATAACCAAGCTAGAAAAGCTCCTTTTCCATTGTATGCACCTCCTATTCCTACTTAGAGATTTTGACTTAGCAGGGAGAGATAGAGATTTAGTTGAGAACCGAACTATTGGAAACAAGCTACATTGTAGTACTGTCACTGGATGAATGATTTGAAAAGTACCATGTGGAAGAGAAGGATTGAGAAGGGATAGGTGGAGGGATTCTCAAGGGAAGGAACAAGAAAAAATCCATTTGTATGATCTGCAATAAATTTAGAAGTTCCCGGAAAAGCATCCTCGAGAGTTGTATGTGAGACGACTTGTTGTCGAGTATACTCCTCCTGAGTGCAAAAGGCATGACTCTGTTTTGGGATAAGTTCATAGTCCACTTGGTTAGCTCCCCAATATTTTATGTGATAGGAGACCCAATTGGATAACACCTCTATTGTCAAAGATTAGACCCACACACTGATAAATGGATACAAAGGGAAGGAAAAATGATGATGTAACAAAGGACAAAGGAAATATCACATGTATGCTCTAAATGATAGTGAAGCTAGACTTGCGACCCCCAAGTTAATGTAAAAATACCTACCCCATGAAAAACCTCAAAAACCCCTGCATTCTAATTTTTGTATACTTGTTTAATAATAATAATAATAATAATAATGATGATGATGTTGATAGGTACACTTATTTTGAAATAGAATTTTCAAAATTTTAATTTAATTATGAATAATTATTAGGTGGATGGTAGGGATTTAAACTCCATGGAGTATTTTAAAATATTCTTAGTAGTAGTTACATCAAAGATTGAGATTTATATTGTTGTATTCACCCTCACTCATTCCCTTGAAAAAAATTATATATATCTATATATATAGATATGGACATTTATCCTACTTTACCATCAACCTAATAATTATTGATAATTAAATAAAAATTCTAGAATCACTATTCAAACATAAACATATTTATTAGCATAATTAATTGTTTTTGTGATATATATATATATATATATATATATATATATATATATATATATATAAAACCATGGTGAATGAGTAACTCTTTGCAAGAGTTGATTTCAAAGATAGGGTTGAATCAAATATAGCAAGAGCTGAGACTCTAGGGGGATTCATGGAGGATCCTACTCCTTGAGTCTTATGACAATTGACCAAATATGTCTCTGTGAGATTTGAAACATGGTGGAGGGGATAACATCCCATTGTGCCACAACCAAGCCAAACACTAAATTGTGTATAAGAACCCCTTGTTTGTGGGATAGGAACCCAGACATCAAATAGGTATATAAGGACCCCTTGTTTGTCGGACAAGAGACCCAAACACCAAATAGACATATAAGAACACCTTGTTTGTGGGATGTAAATGGAGGTGTATGTATGACTCATATTTTTTTTTTTTTTAAATAATATAAGGACAAGTGATTTTTATTTATATAAAAGTCAATGGAAAATGCCCAAAGATGGGTTACATGAGTAGATAATCCCTAGCGTTAGAGATTTGTAGTGACTTGCCATTCAAGATTTATAATTTCAAAACCACATAACATAGCCATTCATAGAAAGATTTACCATATACAAAAGGATTAACGAGTTGTCCATTAATTAAAAACAACATTTTTTTTGTCTAATTGGGTAGCCAAATTGAGTTGGGAGTCAGCCAATTTATTGTTGTGTCATCACTAATGAAACCATTCAATTTTGCACCTCTTTTTTTTTTTATGAAAGTTGAAATTCTGCTAAGAACAGATTCTAATATGAGATCTTTGGTCTTACTTCCAAATTGCATGTCTTCGGATGATAAATGAGTCTTTTAAACCAGAAGATACATTAGATGAAATATACAAACTAAAATATTGTCCTATAAAAAGAATATGCCTCTACTAAATTGTTAAAAAAAACTACTAATTACCATGAGTATTGTCCTTCAAATTTTTTTTGGGACTACAATGTCCCTCTCATTTAAAAAAACAACATAAAAAAACTTTGATATATTTATATACACTAAAAAAAAACATAATTCTTAATTATTAAACCCACTCAAATTACAATATTCATTCGTAATTATATACTCTAAACATAATTAGAAATAATAATAATAACGTATTTTCCCCGCTTCTATTAATTTTATGCTCTTTTGTCTGCTTATTCTTTGTTTATTACATACTTTTTTCCATTATAATGTTTATTAGTGATTACGTGATTTCTGAAGTGTGGCTAACGTTATAATGTTTATTAGTGATTACGTGATTTCTGAAGTGTGGCTAACGTCGGGAAGCGGTGATGCTTATCCAGTGATGTTCTCATATATCACGTTTTTTCATGTCATATATTTTAGTATCACATAATTCACTTAACTGAAATATATCACATAATTTACTTAACTGCCATAGTTTAATTGACTGTTTTTTAGCTCTGAAAATTATGGAAATTCTTACAAGATTTTAAGAAAATCTGGTAGGAATTTTTGTAAATCCACATTATAATTATCAAATTTTAATATTTTAGGTGCTCTGTAAGTTTTTGATGGTGCTGAATCCATTTTCATCATCAAAATTATGATTCAAACACTATTACCATAAGATTTCTTAAATTTTTTTGACGCTACCAATTTTAGCCGTCCCAACAATTTCTATATTGTCAATGCATTGGAATATGTGAAATTATGTAACAATGGCACATGGCTACGCTAGCTAAACAGAAAACAATTTGATTGGACTAATTCCAGAGAAGTTAGTAGCACGACCCAATCAACCAAATCAAGAATGAAAAACATCATCGAAGTTGATGAGATGAGTCTAATGAAGTTACCGGGGCATTCTTTAGATGTAACGTCAATTGTTTGCTGTGTGTCAATAGTTGACTGTGAAGATGATGGTAGAGCAGGAAGGTTTAGATGTTACGTCCACAGTTGCTTTGTGTCGTTAGTTGACTGTAAAAGATGATGGTAGAGCTGGTAGTAGTATTTCAGTAACATTTAAGTAATTCATGGTGAAGTAACAATACCAGTCTTTTAAGTTTCTCACAGGGTTAAATATACACTCTCGAGATATATATATTTGTTTGTGTATGGTCAAATGCAGTATTGTGATTTTTCTGTTCTCAACCTAGTGTTGTGTTTTTTGGATTAGTACAAAGAAATGGATATTGGAGTTAGTGGTTTCTGGTGTTGTGTAACGATTTTTATTATATTATTGTTGATTTTAAAGCTGATCATACCACGGAGGGCAGCCAAACAATTGCCTCCAGGACCTCCCGGATGGCCCATTGTTGGTAATCTCTTCCGGCTTGGGGAGAAGCCTCACGAGTCTCTGTATCACCTTGCTGCTAAATATGGTCCTCTAATGGCCCTTCGTCTCGGAATGCAAACAACAGTTGTGGCTTCATCCCCGGCCATGGCCAAGGAAATTTTGAAGACCCATGATCAAGTCTTTGCAGGACGCACAATCCTAGAAGCAGCCAAGTTCCTCTTCTATAGCAATTTTTCGTTGGTATGGATCGACTGCGGGCCTCGTTGGCGCATGCTCCGAAAATTCTGCAACACCGAGCTGTTCAGTGTCAAGAGACTGGAGGCCTTGCAGCATCTCAGAAGAGATCAGGTTTTTTCCACCATTCAATCCATTTTTGAGGATTCCAGAAAAGGGAAGAGTGTGAATGTCGGACACACTGTGTTTGTTACGAGTCTGAATCTGTTGGGCAACTTGATTTTTTCCCAAAACATGTTCGGCCGCGACTCTCAAGAAGCCAAAGAATTCAGAGAAACGGTCACCATATTAATGGGAATTGCAGGAAAGCCGAACCTGGTTGACTTCTTCCCTTTTCTGCGAATTTTGGATCCTCAGGGCATAAACCGCGATGCAGTCAAATATAACAGCATTGTATTTGGGCTGTTGGATAGATTCATAGAGGCTCGCCTCCGCAGTAGAAGAGATGGCATAAGCGGTGCACAGGCAAAAGACTTTCTAGATGTTTTGCTCGATCACAGAAGTGAGAGCGGGGAGACATTCACTAAGAGAGACATTATTCCCCTTCTATTTGTAAGTCTATTATTTTACTAGTTTTTTCAAAATCCATCAAACTTGGCTGTCAAAATCCACCAAACTTGGTTGTCAACGGGGAGATAAATCTATCTTCCAAGGCAGGGTTAATTTAAGGAAAACTAAGCCACTTGAAATTATATTAGTGATTCATAAACTTTTATTCTTGTTAGAGTTTTTTCAGTTTTTAGTTGTCAATCTGTTTTTTTGCCACTTGGAATTATACTCTAGTTCATAAGTTTTTTTTTTTTTAGGTCTTTTTTATTTTTCATTAATCAAAAAGAGAAAAGCACTAGATAATAATACTAGATAGTCTCAACCTGCCAGTAGGAAACCAGGTCTGTTGGCCACCTTAAAGAGTTATAGGCCAACGAATACTGATAAAGTTTGAACCTAATACTGTCTGATATGTCCAATTTACTGTCTCTTACATACAAAAACTTCAGAAAGTAAATGCTAGCCTTAATATGCATATCAAAATGACAAAGAACATCAGAAAGTAAATGCTACCAGTAATATGCATATCAAAATGACAAAAAGGTAAGGGATTTCAGAAAAGTCAATCATGGGAAGACCAAATTGACAAAAAAGTAAAGGATTTCAGAAAACTCAATCATCAGAAGACTCAGCTGAACCGGACATATCCACTTGATGCATACTTTGCAGTTGTCTATCAATGTGGCAGGCACATTCTGGTGGTGTTGCATAAAGCGGATTTCTTGAATATCTCTTCTCATCTCAGCTAGAATGGAAGCAGCTTTTGGTTCCCCTCCAATTTCTTGAACACTGATAATTGCTTTTACCAATATACATTTCAATGTCCAATAAGTATGAATAGACCACTGAAATAGTGACAATCTATTTCTAGTATTTCCTAGGTCCTATAGAAACTCCATTGCTTTTTCTTGTATTTCCCCTCCTCTTTGATGTTGCAGTCATTCTCTCCACCTGAAATGAGTGTTTTAACTTGAGGGGAATGCCTCTAGCATAGCTATCAAAAAGATTTTTCATAATCCATGAACTTTCACTGCTTAACGATTAACTTGAAGATTTTCCATAATCCAAAAACTTTCACAGCTTAGCGATTAACCTGAAGACTTAATAAACTAAGTCTTCAGCCAATAGCATAAACAATTTTAAAACATACTTCAGAGCAACTGGATTTTTTTTTGGTTTTTTTTACAATGAATGAATTTAAGTTTGTTGTGATTAATGATGTGCAGGACATGTTCTTAGCGGGTAGCGACACGACCAGCTCAACTATCGAATGGGCAATCGCGGAGGCCATTCGCAATCCTCGGATAATGAAGAAAGCTCAGGCAGAATTGGACCAAGTAATCGGGAAAGACAGGAGTTTTGAGGAAAGTGACATAGATCGCCTGCCTTATCTTCACGCTCTGGTGAGAGAAGTGTTTCGTTTGCACCCGCCAACGCCTATGATGATCCCTCACAGAGCAGAGAGCAGTTGTGAAGTGGCAGGATACATGATACCCAAGAATACTAAGGTGCTTGTAAATGCATGGGCAATAGGAAGAGATCCAACCCTCTGGAATGAGCCCTTAGAGTTCAAGCCTGAGAGATTTCTGGAGTCTGAGATACAATATAAGGGGCAAAATTTTGAACTGATTCCATTCGGAGCAGGAAGGAGAATTTGCCCTGGGCTTCCCTTGGCTCATAGAATGGTCCATCTGGTCACAGCCTCTCTCCTCCATTCCTTCAATTGGTCTCTCCCGGATGGCATCACAGCAGACAACATGGACATGACTGAAAAGTTCGGAATCACGCTGCAGAAGGCTTTGCCATTAATCGCAGTTCCTTCACCGCGATTGTGCTCTCATCTGTTTAACGATCAGCATCACTAATCGACTTCTCTCTTAATTTCTACGAAGTTTGGTATAATTTCTTTAACATGCAGTTGCTGAATTTGAAAAGAAACCATGGCATTATATCATAAGAACTACCTCAGTTGGGGTTATATGTATAACCTTGCATAAGCGCCTTGGTTTTGTGTAAATAAGGCAATTTGATTTACCAGTTTGTATAAATAAAAAAAATAGCAGGGCAACATGGTTGAAGTCGTGTAGTTCAACTCATGGTTCTCATTGTGTAGCTCTATCATCGTCAGCAACCATTTTCTTAATAAAATATAATAAAAAATATGTTTAGCAACAAATTCAAGGAAGCAAGCATGTTGATGGTAATTAGATGCCTAACTTAACGCAATTTAAGGAATTAAAAAGTAAGTGCTTCACCTCCGTGATGGTACTTGAAAGAAACATTTAAGCTAGCGATGTGTACATATTTCATGGTGGAGTTTAAAAAATATTATATTTTTGAAGAAATAATTATTAAGGTAATGGAAATTTCATTAGACATATTTAATTTAAAATTTAGTGATGTTTTGTTTTATGTGGATAGCAATTTAATTAGTAATGTTTAATTTTAAATTAATATTAATATGGTTAATAATATGTAATCAAAAGACCTAATAATATTATTTTTTCGATATAAACAACCATATAAATGATTGGATCAATGATGTCTTAAAAAGTTTGATTACTCAAGGAAATAATCCAAGTTATAACTAGATGACAAATGGTTAACTTCCTTAACAATAACTAAAGTAAATAATTATTAAGTTGAGGATAATTGGATCCAAGAAAGTAACAATCTCTTATCTCTTATGGTAAACCATGAAACAATTCAAGAAAGCAACAATCTCTTATGGTAAACCATGAAACAACCCTTGATAGTAATTGGAGTACTAATGTCTAACCTCTTTCCTTGTAATTGAAAGAAACAACCTCTTTGATGGTAATTCAAGGAAACAACCACCAAATTTGTAGTAATTGAATCAATGATGGTTAACCAAATTAATGTTAATTCAAGAAAATAACTACCAAACTAATGGTAATTGGATAAATAATAAGTAATATCCTTGATGCCCATTTTACAGGTATTCCATCGCAAGTCTGAAACCTTATCTCTGGATGAGAGAGAGACTGTAATACCAAGGAGGAAGGAGAAATACAAGAGGAGGCAATGGAATTCTTAAAAGACCCTGGTAACACAAGAAGTAGATTGTCGCTATTCCACAAGCCTATCCATACCTACTGGACGCTTAAATGCATTCTGGCCAAGGGAATCATGAGCATACAGGAAATTGGAGGAGACCCAAAAGCCACCTCCATTTTACAAGAGATAAGGAGAGAGATCCAAGAAATTCGTGTGTCTCAGCATCATGGTACTGTTCTTCTAGGCCACATAGACCGTCAGTTGCAAACCATGCACCAGGTGGACATGACCGGTTCTAGTGTAAAGGACCCATCACCAATTGAGTCATCAGATGATTGACATAGTATTTTCTCTACTTTTTGCCTATGCATATTGCGGATAGCATTTACTATTTGAAGTTAGAGTATGTAAGAGATAGTAAACTAGAAATAGATGATAGTAAAAGGTTTAAAAATTTTCAGTACTGGTTGACTTATAACTCTTTAAGGTTGCCAACAGACGTGGTTTCCTTCGGGCAGGTTGAGGCCATCAAGTTTTGATAAGTTGTAACCTGTTGTTTTTTTATTAATAGAAAATAGAAAGGATATGCTAAACTTACAAAAAAAAAGTAATATCCTTGATTGTAATTAAAGGAAACAACCACCAAGTTCATGATCACCAAATTCACTCCTTCCAATTTTTTGTATTTTGGAATATGGTTAAATAATAGTATTTCTCAACAATGGAACTTTACACTTATTTTGATTCTATTTGTCACGTTAAACTTTGTACATATTCTTCACAATTTTTATTTATTTATTTATCAATTACTAGAATATTTCTATGTGAATACAAAATCACATTGTGAAAAGTAATGCTAGACAAGTTCATATCCTAGGTAGTTAAATAGTTCTGAGCAAGGCCATTACTTGACCAAAATTTATCCTTGGGAAAAAAATTTCCAAAAGAAGACTTGAGGCAAAAACAAGAGGAGAAGTGACTAGAGGAAAGTAAGGAGTTGCTATTATAAAGAATCTTGAGCTAGTTGGCTAGTGGAGTTGGTCTATAATCAAGCTGTTCATACTTTAAGAAAATTCCTTGGCTAAGTCTCGTTGGGATCAGATAGTCATTGGGAATTTTTTAGTAGCTGTAATTGTTCAAAAAAAACTATTTTGGGTGTTAAGAACACTCAATTCAAGTTAATGAGTTGAAGTTCAGTTTACTTGAATTGATTCCTGAAAAATAGGAGTCTAGCTCATTTAATTTGAGCTATGACATGGCACTTGTCACTTAGTTAGGAACACTCAATTCAAGTTAATTCGAGTTACAGGCATGAAGTTCAGTTGTGTGTAGTGCGTTCCCAAATTTAAGGAGCCTAGGTTGAGTTAATTTCAGTTGTAGCAATTTAATTCAGTTAAATTGAGTTATGCTCAGTTAAACTAGCTCTAATTGTTGGAGGAACTAGTGGAAGGTTAAGTTGTGGAAGTGGAACTTCAACCACATTGAGTGATCATCCAGATAACTAAGAAATCAGCCTAAATTGACTCATGCATGCATAGAATTCAAGTTAACTAGTTGAGATGCAGATTCCAAGGCAATGTACTATCAGTTGTAGATTATTCCAATGTGTACAAATGGTGCATGCAGTGAGAGAATTAACCTAAGGTCATTACTCAATCGAGATGAGGGAATTTCCTACTTAATAGGGTACTAATTCCCAGAGGAACAACGAAAGGAAATAGCAGGTTGGAGGCTTGAAAATTTGGCTAAGTATTGGTTAGGTTCAGTTAGTCAGGCAGCAAATAGAAGACACACATGCAAGTTGTGCTCAAGATTGAGCAGGCATATTGTATTCATCTAGATTCTTTGATTAATGCAATACAAAATAGTAAGGGGTTTTGATGAGTTGCTTTCCCCTAGATAAATCTTTGTGTACATGTGATGTTTCCTTTTTCATGTTAATGATTTGTGTTCTCAATTGTGAATTCTTCCACAGATAAGTAGAGTAGCTTCTAGTCTTGTGATTTAGTCAATTTCATGAGTAGTTTAGAATCTACACATTAATTTCTACATGGTATCAAAAATAGATTCATAGTATCGAAGAGATTTTGAAGTTGTCTTGCAGGAGATTCGAATTTGAAGATCAATGTTACATGTTTTCTTTAGGACTTAGAAGATGCCTTTCAATGGACTCAAGCTCGAGTATGGCTTAGAAGGCACCTAAATTTCTTTTGCATGGATGGAACGCATGGCGGTAGTATTGGATGATAATGGGTTGCTAGTGTTACACCATTTTTTGGTCATCTAACCTATTTATCATTAGATGAACCCAAGTACACCATGTAAGACCAATTTTACCCTAAGTAAAATTGCTTTCACTATGTGAAATAACTTAGTAAAACAACCTTATTAAGTTGTTTATGGTCTAAACAGGAAACCCCAAAAGGAAATAATAATAAAATCTATATTTGTTTATATTTCCTGGTCATATTTAACCCAAAACAAGGAAATAAATTAAATAAATCCTTATTTATTTGATTATTTCCTAGGAATAAGTTATTTAAATCCTTATTTAAATAATATTCCTAGTTAAATTTGACTAAATCATTTATAAATAATTAAATAAATCATTATTTATTTAATTATATTTCCACTATTTTCTTAAAATAATAAATAAATCATTTATTTATTTATTACTTATAAATAAAGGAATTGACCCAAGTCAAAAATCCTTTTCCCTCCAACAAATATAATAAAATATTCCTAAAAGGTGGTTCTAGAATTTGATTAATAATATTTTATTCATGCACCAAGTTCTAGACTGCCCTAATATTTTGTTATAAATAGAAGGGTTTTCCCATTCATTAGTGACCTTTCATTGCATTAGATCACTCTAGATCTATACTTGGTCACATTCTCCATTTTTGCCTTGTGAGCTCCCTTTGAGTTCTATGTTTGTCTGGGTTTTCTACACCAACAAGAGAGAGAAATTTTAGATCTGAAATGTTGAGGACTTTCAAGAACCCATCCCATTGAGGAGAATCAGAAACACCTTTCTTGTTTTCCTCTCAGGTGCCCCCTTTTAATATAAAAAATTCTTTCAAATACATCGTTCTTGTCTTGTCTATTGGATGCATGGAGTGACATTTTATTTTTATTTCTTAATGTCTTTTATTCTTAGATCTGGATTTGTGCAGCATTATTTGGATCAACTAACCACAAATTTAAAGATATTGGCAGCCATAATCAATGTTAGGGCTATTTGTTATGTGTAGCTAAAGTGGTATTTTACGATGAAAGATTCATACTAACAATTGGCGACTCCACACGGGTTTGCTTTTGCAACCGCTATCGTTTTATCTATTTCTGCATATCCAGCTATTTCAGACCCTAGGGTTTCTCTTCAGTTTTCCATTTTTCCTATTTTTATGGTGCTTTTCACCTCTAAAACCATCAAACATTAAAATTTTTAACTTTCATGTGTTTCTGGACCTATTACGCAGGTGACAAACATCAACCGCAGCTGAGACGACAACTTTTTCTGAAATATGCCGCCGAGAGACCTGGATCTGTAGGTCGCACTTATTGGCCCAAAAACTGTGACCTAGACTAGATGGTGCACTTTTCTGCCCCAAAACTGCGACCTAGACTGAAAACAGGTCAGAACCTACGACATGCACTTTTTTCTGCAATTTTCAAGCAACTTTTCTGGGTTTGTCTGAAGCTTCTGTCAGGGTTTTCCAGCCTCCGTCTCTGCCCATTTAGACCTGTTTCTGATCTGTTTCACTCAAATAAGTGGGAATATTGCCCCTTAGGGCTTTAGTACCCTCCAATTTTTGTGGGCGAGTTTTAGCTGTTTCAGATGTCTGAATTTTCAGAGTTTCAACCTTCTTCTTTTCAGATCTGATACCTCATTTTCAGATCCCTCTAGATCAGCTCTTCTCCCTTTCAAATCACCTCATTTAGTTTTGTTTGGGTTTACCTCTAGGGTCACCTCCTTGTCCCTCCTACCTTTAACTGATTTTCTCCTTTGTACCAGCAACCTTGCCTCTGCCTTTTTGCTATTTTCTGCGCCTCTTTTCAGCAGCTTCCTCCTTTAGATCCCTGTCCCTCCCGACCTTAGATCTATTGGCCTCTTTTTAGCATGTTTTGATTAGATTTTTTCCCTCTTCTAGACTAGTTTTGAGAGACCCACCTTCTTGGGTTAGATAAATGCATTGTTAGCTGTTAATTTTCTATTATTTCAGTCTTATTTACTGTTCTCTACAGATTTATTTTCAGTTACGCAACACACTTTTTATTTTACTCTCAAAACGTCTGGGTTTAAAAATTAAAATTAACACACGCCACACATTGACCCTAAGTGAAGAAGAGCCTGGTTAACACTGCCTGGCACAGAATTTAAAATTAATTGACACTGCACCTCTCTGCCCTTGTTTAGACACAGAAATCACTTGATTTTTCCCCTCCCTGCCTTGTCGGTTTTTCTTCTTCCCATCATCATTGCGCCTCCAAGGTGTTTATCCCGGAGACTTCTTGGCGTTCACCCTCAGTTTCTGGTTGGTCGACTTCCTCCCACCCGTCGTCATCGAGTTAGTCCTCCGTCGAGTCTGCACTTCGACTCTTCTTCTGATTGTTCGAGTTCTCCCCCTGTTACCTTCACCATGTCTAGTTCAGGGCCTAGCACTAGCGGCAACCCCAGTTCTACTGCTGGGTTTGTTTCCAGTGGAACTACTACGGGAACTACCTTGACTGTCCGTTCGCTCCCTTATATGGCCGGTCTCAGTCTCCCCGACTTCAATCAACTGATCAATGATCCTATTTGCCACGATGTCAGTTGGCTTGCTATGCCAACCAAGCTCCCCTTTGACATTCCTAAGTTTGAAGGCCTTGCTAGTGAAGATCCCTCCAACCATATACGATCTTTCCACATGTGGTGTTCATCCAGTTCCATTACTGATGATTCCATCTGTCTTAGATTGTTCCAACGCACGCTTACTAGTGAAGCTTCTAAATGGTATGTTGATCAAGCCACCTCTTCCCATACCACCTTTGCGACCATTGCCCAACCCTTTTTATCTTATTTCCAGTTCCCTCTCTGATACAACACTGGTACATAACTCTTGACTTCTTTTCGTCAATCCTCTTCGACCCGCCTTTCCGCTCATGTCCAGGAATGGCAGAGAAGACGGAGCTTATGTCGCGCTCCCACCTTTGAAGATCGGGTTTATATGGACTGGTTCCTTCACTCTCTCTTACCTCCCATTGGCAAAGATGTCGCATCCCACTTTCCCCAAACCAAAGAAGCTGCCCTCCAAATAGCCTTGAAATATGACCTTATCTATGCTCAATCTGGTTATGTTTATACCGTCCTTCCTGACCTCCCCAAACCCGGTGGCCCTAACGCCCTGGGGGCATCTTACTCTACCGACGGTATCATTGGAGCTCTTTCACATACCTCTGCTCAACCTCTTATGGGCTATGGCCTCCCTCCAGGAGGGGCCAGCACCTCCAACACTTTCCCCCCTTCAGGTAGCATGTATCCAGGATACGGCACGTCTCCTCCTTTTTCCCACACTCCTGCTTAACTCAATGTTGCCCATCCTAACCCTTATCCTTACCCACAGCCTAGTGTACCATCCCCTCCAACATTTGGACCTCCCACTCCCTTGCTTTCTCCACCCCTGCAGCCGCACTTACTACCCCCTCCAGGGCAAGTATTTGCGTAGCAGGGCACAACCAATTCTCTTCCTTCTCAAATAAAGAGGAAAGGAAATCAATCTGCCTCTGGTAATCATGGATCCAATCCTTCAAGTATTGATTCTAACACTTCCAACTAGCCACAGGGCTCTCAGCCCAAGCCGGATAGGCCGCTTCGTACCAATAATCCCTTTTCATGTTGCGGTTTTTATGGTCATTACACTCACGATTGTCCCCTATTACCACAGATGCGGCAAATGTGGGAGTCTCAGGCCACTATGCAGGGACAAAATTCCTCCCCTACTGTCCCTCCCAATATGGCTACTTCTCAACCCGCTGTGTTTACCGATCCTTTCCCTCCACAAGGATTCGTGGCTACTCAACCACCTCATGCCCTGGTAACCACTCAACCTTCCCCTTCTGGTTCCTCTGATTACCAGATTCTCATGATGGCCTCTCACCAACCTCTCACCGTCGACCTTAACCTTAAAACTCGGTCTCTTCAATAATCCACGCCTCCCACTCCGTCTGTCCTCGAGTCCCCATCTTCAGGTCCTACAGAGCCCCTGTCGACACCCAATGGTCCCTTGCAAATCCCTCTGCCCAAAGCTGAGGTTCATACAAAGATTCCTAAGGGACCATTTCGCTGAAACGCTGCCTCTGGTTGGGTTGCCCATTCATACAGCATAGTAGATGATCTGGCACAATCTCCTGCTGCCATTTCAACATTATAACTCCTCCAGTCGTGTCCTTCTCAAAAGAAGGCTCTACTATCTGCCATGGGTGCTGTAGATCCTGCTGATGACCAATTGATCGTTTTCGATGCCCGTCAGTCAGACCACCCCCCCTCCTTCCTGCTTCTGTTGCTTTCCAAATCCCAGTCAAAATCCGAAATGCCAATGTCGCTCGGTGTATTATTGATGATGGGGCATCTACATGTGTGATGTCTGCTTCGGTTTGGAAACAACTTGGATCTCCTGAGCTGGCCCCTTCCACAATCACCCTTTGTGCGTGGGATGGCCATGCCTCCCAGCCCATTGGCCTATCCCGTAACTGTCCTATCACCCTTGCGGGCAAGACTGTTTGCGTTGACATTGAAGTTATCGATGCCCCTCTTGACTATAACATTCTTTTGGGGCGTAGCTACACCTATGCCATGTCTGCCGTCCCATCTGCCGTCCACCGCAAGATATTTTCCCTCATAATGGGAAGATTGTCACCATCGACCAGTTGTCATATCATGAACCAAAATCTCAGACCTCCCCTAAGTCCACCATCTCTTCTGTAGCCAATAAGAAAACCGTCGATTCTTTGACCAATGTCTCCCTCGGCATCTACAAAGACTCATCCTTGCTTGGAACTTTCCCTGGTATTCTTCCTCCTCATGTCTCTGATCCCAGCTTAGCGAATGTTTGCATGATGCAATCGTCTCAGGCTGACCTTAAACAACCCGCTTCGGCTAGTCAGCAACCTCAACCTCAACCTCGCCTGTCGCAACCTGCTCCTAGCCCTTCGCCTCAACCAGCCAGACCTCTTCCTTCTGGCCCTTCTCCTACAGCTGGTACCCATGAGCCCCTCTATCCTCTTGGGTCGGTTCCACCAGGTCTCAACCATCTTGGAGCCATCCCTCCTAGCCATTACCCCGCTGGTCAGATACCTTTCCTTGCTCCCCCTCCCGGAGTCTATTCAGTTCCCATCATGGCCACCCTCTCCCTCCCCAATTTGACCCTGAGCATACCTGTCTGGTACCTTAACCCCCCAGCCACTACCCCACCTGGTCAACCCAAACCTTATCTTGCTTTGACCCCAGTTCAATCAGTCCCCATGACTTCTCCTGCTGCAACAGTGCCTCAGTCACCTCAACAGGAACCACCTCCTGTTGCAACTGCTTTGGGTAAGAATGGCAAAGCTCGTAGGGGGGCATCAAAGGAAAAGGTTGCCCCAAAAAACCCTGCCCCTCCTCGGCCTCCAAAGCATACCATCCAGTGTTCTTTGTGTGATGTTGTAGATCACGCCACCCATACCTATCCTGAATTGCCTCATCTCAAGCCCATGGTTAATGTCGCATTCCCTAAGTCCACGATCCCGGAAGCCTTTGTTCCTTCCACGACCGCGGCCAAGAACCCCAAGACTATTCACACCAACCACCCCTGTGCTTTGTGTAATCTCCATGGCCATTACACCCACCTTTGTCCCTGCCTCAAGGACTTCCGCACCTTTCTAGCCGCGTTCCGCCAATTCGAGGCCAAGCGCAACGAGCCTACCTCTCCCCTATTTGCATGTTTTTCTTCGGCAGAACTACTAGACATGATGGCTCCCATTGACATTCCCCCTCCTGATGTCGAGATGACGGATCCTTTGTCCACCATATTCTACCCATCATCATCCATGAGACCCTTGGGGAACATTCCCTCTGAATCCTCCCCTGTTGTTTCACTTGACCTTCCTTCAACGATCACCCTGGGCTCAACATCGATAGATCCTTAATCTGCTTACTCTTCTGTCACCCCTTGTGACGATGCACATGTGAACCTCTCTTCTCATGATGATGAGTCAGGTAGCTTCGCTGCGTCAGGTGGTATTTCTTCCACCAGTCACCCCATCTTCTATCATGATGACGACATTATGGAAGAAATCCCCACCCCTGACTTTATCTATTCCCCCTTACATCGAACCCATGCGTTCGCACCGCATCCATCTCGTGGCCATTACATTGAAACCCCATGTCACCAACCTATGGGTTTTCTAGGAGAGCATCAGTTCCTTATCTCCAAATCCTCTCTTTGGGATAGTGACACCAGGTATGCCAACCCGGAAACTTAAAGTCCATTTGATTCATATATGCAGTGCTAAAAGAGATTGGTAATCCTCCATTTCCTTTCTCATACTACATATCCATAACGAAAACAAATGGAGCACCACATCATTAAAATGTGTTTATATTCCCCTTTATACATTTTGGCATGACCACAACATGCTTGGGGGCACCTATGCCCCTCAACCATAACCCTCCTCAAAATCAAATTTCTTCACTTGCAACACTCATACTAGGGGCACCACTTGGCCTCCATACTTGTCCATGCTCGTGTTGATGTTCGTCGTGAGTTACCATCTTGTACTCATGTTTTTATGGTCCCCCATTGGACCTTTACTGTGTGGCAGCATCATCAGTCGCCCTTGTTTAGAGCATCCGAGTTGAGTCATCATCTCATTCATGGAGTCTATCTCAAGTCCCTTTGTATCCCCCTATAGTCCTCCATCCTTCATTGCTTGGTGCCTCTCTCATGTTGCACATTATGGCCTTCAGTCCCATTGTCCCCTATCCCTCATGATATTGTGTTAGTCGCTGCCAAGCCATTCATGCCCTTTATGCTCTAACAAGGGAAGTCGTCCATCCGCTACTCAGTATCCCCAATTTCATCATCATCATTAGTGTCCGTCTGTTAGTCGCTCTACTATTTTCTCTCGTGCCTTAGTTGAGGATCCCTTATTGCCTCACCTATGGTGGACCTCCTTCTGTCGACATCAGCTCATTTACTCCAGATGACAGGTCTAGAGGGCGGTGTATCTTGGTTCCAGCTCCTTTTAGCATGATCGTGACCCGTATACTTGATGGTCCAGTGATGCAGTAGCAGCTATTGGTGATTCCCGGGTATGTGTGAGATGTCTCAACCCTCATGAGGGGGTGGCCCTGCAGGTAGCCCCCCACATGCCCGGATGACCTCTTCATTTCAGCCTTTGATGCAGCTCCTTATATTTGATGATGTCGGCCTTAGCCGCTTGTAGCGCCTTTTTTATTTTCATGTATCAGTCAAATTTTGCAAGCCCTTCCCCGTTTATAGGGGGAATTTGGGTTGTCTTTGTATCTCATGTACTCATATATTATTGTGTAAGTCATGGCTATTATCCCAGGAACAACATGTATGTGGGATTCATCATTCTATTTTTCTGGCTTGGGTTTATGCCAGCATGCACTTTATCGTTTGGTTCCTTGTTTACTGGACATACTATTCTTTTGTACTTTGTCTCGGCGGGCATAGGTATGCCTCCCCCGCCGCCTTTAGCACAGGTACCATCTCATAAACTAGAGAATTTTTGCACCTGTAAGTCTCGTCTCCTCAGGGTCTAGTCCTTTAGCACTTTAGACTACCTCACATTTCTCTCTCTGACTTCCCTCTTGCGGTCTAGTGATTGAGTTCTTACAACGTACTCCGGTGATGCGATTTTCTCCTAACACTCGTACGTTGGGGGGTAATCTGTTACACCATTTTTTGGTCATCTAACCTATTATCATTAGATGAACCCAAGTACACCATGTAAGACCAATTTTACCCTAAGTAAAATTGCTTTCACTATGTGAAATAACTTAGTAAAACACCTTTAATAAGTTGTTTATGGTCTAAACAGGAAACCCCAAAAGGAAATAATAAACAAATCTATATTTTTTTATATTTCCT
The DNA here is from genome assembly GCA_034641835.2 of Pinus albicaulis. Classification (NCBI taxonomy): domain Eukaryota; kingdom Viridiplantae; phylum Streptophyta; class Pinopsida; order Pinales; family Pinaceae; genus Pinus; species Pinus albicaulis. The sequence goes on along the minus strand of CM076572.1, from coordinate 1,419,437,477 downwards.
AGTCATATTTAACCAAAAACAAGGAAATCAATTAAATAAATCCTTATTTATTTGATTATTTCCTAGGAATAAGTTATTTAAACCCTTATTTAAATAATATTCCTAGTTAAATTTGACTAAATCATTTATAAATAATTAAATAAATAATTATTTATTTAATTATATTTCCACCATTTCCTTAAAATAATAAATAAATCATTTATTTATTTATTATTTATAAATAAAGGAATTGACCCAAGTCAAAAATCCTTTTCCCTCCATCAAATATAATAAAATATTCCTAAAAGATGGTTCTAGAATTTGATTAATAATATTTTATTCATGCACCAAGTTCTAGACCACCCTAATATTTTGTTATAAATAGAAGCGTTTTCCCATTCATTAGTCACCTTTCATTGCATTAGATCACTCTAGATCTATACTTGGTCACATTCTCCATTGTTTCCTTGTGAGCTCCCTTTGAGTTCTATGTTTGTCTGGGTTTTCTACACCAACAAGAGAGAGAAATTTTAGATCTGAAATGCTGAGGACTTTCTAGAACCCATCCCATTGAGGAGAATCGGAAACACCTTTCTTGTTTTCCTCTCAGGTGCCCCCTTTTAATGTAAAAAATTCTTTCAAATACATCGTTCTTGTCTTGTCTATTGGATGCATGGAGTGACATTTTATTTTTACTGCTTAATGTCTTTTATGCTTAGATCTGGATTTGTGCAGCATTATTTGGATCAACTAACCACAAATTTAAAGATATTGGTAGCCATAATCGATGTTAGGGCTATTTTTTATGCATAGCTAAAGTGGTCTTTTACAACGAAAGATTCATACTAACAGCTAGAATACATTAAGTCAAATGTAGCAAGACCCCAAGAATCTGATGCCCAAAATCTTTCTCAGTGGAAGAAGGATATGGCCAAAGCGAGGAGAATATTATTGGAAGGAGTAGGGGATCATATTGTCTTGAATCTCCACGGGAAAGAAACTTTGTTCACGATGTGGAAAACCTTGAATGAGTTGTTCAAGAACAATAGTGACCATAGGAAGCTGACACTCAGGGACAAGCTTCGAAGTATCAAGATGTAGAAGAATGACACAGTTTCACATTACCTAAACAGGTTTACACAGTTTTGTGATGAAATTGGTGGGATCGGTGTTAATGTCCTTGAAGAATAATTGGTATCTAGTATATTTCTTTTGGGCCTTCCCAAGAGTTGGCATAGCTATCAAGATTTGGTAAATGGTAGAGAGAAACCACCAAGATGGGAGCGATTTTGGTCCAATATAGTGCAGGAAGAAATAAGGTGGAATACTAGAGATGGGAACTCATATAAAGAAGAGTAAGAGGACCTTCCATTGGTTAGAAAAGGAAGGCATTCCAAGAGGAAGAACTCCTAAGATGAGGCTAATTCTATCCAAGAGGGAAAGAAAAAAGACTTGTCCAAAATCAAGTGCTTTCTCTGTCATGAATTCAGGCACTATGCCACGAAGTGTCTACATAGGAAGGAAAGAAAGAAGGAGTCTGCATTAGCAAAAACAAGTGAAGCTTTGGATTCACAACTCGAGCTTGACTTAACTCTCATCACATGCATGCATGGTGAGCACAGTGATGGGGAGCATGTTGTACTTGGAAAGTGGTGCCTCATTCCACATGAGGGGGAATGGATATTTTTTTACTGAATTGGAGGAGAAACATCTCTAGATGAACATTGAGTTTGGAGACGACAAAAGGTACAATGCAAACGGTATTGGTAAAGTTACCTTTCAGAGGGAGTCTGGTTCCCCTCTCAGGATCAAGAATGTGAGGTTTGTTCCAGGTCTAAATAAGAGTCTTGTCTCTATTGCAGTCTTGGAACATTGTGGTTACAATGTGACCTTCAACAAAGGAAAGGAAGTCTTGAGACACATAGCCAAGGGACTTGTGAAGGAGATTGGGGTTGGAGTGAAGAAAGTGAATGCACTTGAGTTATAATATGCATGCAAAGCCTTGAGGAGCAAGGAAAAGACTATATATATGGTGGTTGAGAGGAAGCATGTTAGACCTCTCAACATCCAGCCTTAGAAGAAGCCTCAGGATATTGTGAATCATCCACAAATAGAGAAGCAGAGAGAGGGAAGAGTGGCCACATCCACTCAAGTAGATATCTTCAACAGGGGGAGAGTTCAATCCAAGTCGACAAAGGGAGAAAATGCAGCGATATCTCCATGAGTGAGGTGGAGAGATGTAGATCCTTAGTCATATAGTTGTAGAAATTTGGGCAAGGTCCATTGAGGCATTCTCTTCATGGATCATTACCTTGCTATACGGTCCCACAATATTCATTAGAAGGAGGATCAATGCTAGTCAGATACTAAGGATTGCATAGGAGTGTTGACAACAAAGTAGGAGGCTTAGTAGCAGAGTCAACAACAACACAATTTTCCCAATAGACAGTTGCAAACACAATTTATTCAATGTTTTTTGGATTCTTCTCAGTTGCAAATGTTGTAGTAGCAACAACAATAGTGAGACATGTTGCATGCAGTACATTAAATAGGTGCAAGATAGGGGTGGTTGATAATCCCTTTCTTGTTGAGAGGGAGCGCTGAAAATGCAACAAGAAAGTCTCAATTTTGATTTGTTCCTTAATTAAATTGAGGAAATTCAAAATTCCATATCAGTGGACAACTTGGAGGAGTTAACTGAGGTGACATGGCTCTTATCACTTAGTTAAGAATACTCAATTAAATTTAATGAGTTGAAGTTCAGTTTACTTGAGTCGATTCCTAAAAAGTAAGAGTCTCGCTCAGTTAATTCAAATAAGGGAATGAAGTTCAACTGTACACATTGGGTTCCTAAGTTTTAGTAGCCCGGGTTGAGTTCATTTTAGTTGTAGAAATTTAATTTAGTTAAATTAAGTTAAGGTCAGTTAAACTAGTTCTAACTATTGGAGGAACTAGTGGAAGGTCAAGTAGTTCAAGTGGAACTTCAACCACATTGACTGATCATCTAGATAATTAATCAAATGGCCTAAATTACGAGCCTAGGTTGAGTTAATTTTAGTTGTAGCAATTTAATTTAGTTAAATTGAGTTATGGTCAGTTAAACTAGTTCTAACTATTGGAGGAACTAGTGGAAGGTCAAGTTGTTGAAGTGGAACTTCAACCACACTAAATGTTCATCTATATAATTAATCATTCGGCCTAAATTAACTCATACATGCAGATAAATTGAGCTACCCAGTTGAGATGGAGATTCCAAGGAAGTGTAATATCTCTTGTAGAATATTCCAATGTATACAGATGGTGCATCCAGTTAGAGAATTGAACTAAGGTAATTACACAATCCAAATGAGGTAATTTCCTAATTAATATGGGCCTAATTACCAGAGGAACAACACAAGGAAATAGGACCTTGGAGGCTTGAAAATTTGGCTAAGTATTGGGAAGTTTAAGTCCATCAGGAAAATGATAGAAGATACAAGTGCGGGTGTTGGCTTTATGGGGCCCTGACCCAGGTTCGGATAATCTGCGCAGTATAAGAAAACCCTTTATTACCAGTCCTTTTGGCAACGATCTCCTTGCAGAGACAAAAGTCTCACCCGAGGTAATATGGGGGGATGATAGAACCAGGTTTCTACATCCAGATGAATAGAGGACATTAGCTTTAGGGACTTTCCTTCTTATCAGAGCTCCGCAGGTCATATCTATCAATATTACCAATGTTGTTCAACACAACTATTGAACTTACTCAAAGACTGCATTATCTTACTTGATTAAGCATGAAACACAGTAAATCACCATAAAAATAGATTGCACTATTTAGATACAAAAGTAAACCATAAATTAGCACAATCATTCATAAGCAGTATGAAAAATACAAACACATCAATATAACTCAGAACTTCTCAACGATTTATTCATTAACATCCAGATCTGTCTCATACAATTTCTTTCTACCCTGTGCACACAACTCCAAGGGCATGCACACACAACTATAGTATTTCCGAAGGTATCTGCACACACAGCTGGAGGATCCTTTTCCTCTAACCCAAAAACACAAAATCTAGATTAGTCTTACATCCAAATGCATCGTATCTCAATCATGACATAGCCTATGAATTCTTGTGATATCCCAAAATAGGGAAAAATGGTAGTATTGGGAATATCTTAAGATATTCCAAAAATGGGCTGCTCAACAATGCATTCACAGAAAAAACACATTTTCAGAAATATATGCCATGGAAATGAAAATCATCACTTGGATCCCATAGATACATCCATATAGCATCTAAGTCCAAGAGTAGATCAGAAAGAAATGAAACTAGGTGAGGTAAACAGACCTCCCACACTAGTGTAGCTGAAAAATGACCAAACACCCCAGACACTGCTACTCAGAAATTATGCATAAAAGGAATAGTGCAGTATTATGAGGGTTTCAACTCAGAAATAGGAGAACAAGTAAATCTACTCATATATTGATCAATAATACTTAATAATTGAGATCTAGTCTCCTTATACAACATACAAGAGAACTCGGCAAAGGTTTCTTGTCAAACACTCTGCATACAAATGTGATCTTCAGAAAATTACTGAATAATCACTGCAACACTGAAACATAAGAGTGTAGAAGGCTGAAATATGTCTAATCTGATGTAGATCCCTCAAGGGATTCCTCCCATGAAATTTTGGACCTTTCAATCACAAGAAAACACTACAACGGAGCCACTAGACCAACTACTGAAGTTGCCTCCAAAAATAACACATTCCCTAGCTGGAACAACACTGGGAATGTTAGGGAAATGTGTGGTATACTACCACATATCTGAAATGATCTCTAGACCTCTCCAAACAGGTATCTCAAGTGAAGGAATCCTCCCTCCAATGGGAAACTAACTTAGGAAAGTGGATTCCAATCCCTTCCACTGTTGCACCCTGCAACACTGCACAATAACCTGCAGAAACTGCTTTGCTGAAGTAGGCTAAATCTTGGCCTAAAAACCTGATGTGGAAATGAATGTAAACTCCTACAAGAGGCTCCTCAAGGAGAGAGGTGGGATTCCCGCTCAGGAACACCCTTGTGCTAAACAACACTGCAACCCTGCTAAACAGCAAGAGGAAACAAAAAGTCTGAGCAGAAAAAATAATAATCTAAAACATGAAAAATAATGCTGCCATCCTCTTCCTTAAATAAAACATGAGTTTACTTGCCCTTGGCCCCACTCAATTATGTCATTTCCATCAAAATATTCATCTCCCTCCAAAACTGCGTTATTCCTTCTTTGATCTTGCTCCTCCACAACTGCGCTGTTGACTTAGTCAAAGTGGACTGAACCAACCTGATAATATCCCTATTCACACGCGAAGGTGTTTTATTAAGTTGTAAGAAGTGCCTCCTTTCATACATGGAGTTTTTTTATTCCTCCTTAGGAATCTTATGGGCTTTTCTACCCCTTTATTCACCGGTTAGAGCTGCTGCTAACTCTAATGTTCCATTTAGCTTTGAGGCTAAAATTTGGGAACATTATAGTCTTCCCCTAAAAAATCTTTGCTTTTCCTCAAGAAAATGTATAGGGAGAGAAAATTTCTCCCCTCCTCCTCTTTTGGCCTCCCATCAATGGCCTCCATCACTGCATCAAGATAATCTATAATAAAAATGCCATCCGATGTTTCCTCCCAGGTGTGCAAAACCAAAATGCCTACATCAATTATAGGTGGAGAGTGTGAATGGAAACCTGCTTGCTGTCCCATGGCCTCCACAAAGTAGGAGTGATGACCAACATGGTGAATGAGTGCCTCCCCCACCCATGCTATCATCCAAATGAAATGAGCCATCCTTGGTAGCTCATCAAAACAATCATTAACCCCGGTTCTATACAATGTTTTGGGGCTACATGGAGAGATTGGATTTTTCCATCCAAAGGGTTTCTCTCTCCATTTATGATAAACATGGGGCTGAATTTTTCCTTGGGCTGAAATAACATGGCCTTCAATAATGGCCCAAGTTCCCCCATAAAACAATTCAGCCATGAAGTGCCTCCTCAAGTGCTTCAAGTGGTCCCTCCCACAAGAAGAGAAAAAGTGTGATGTGGAAATCATGGTTTGCCCATGGCTCCTTCTGAAATGTACAACATGTGAAGTGGGGAGAATCATGCTCCCAATGGGCATCTCTAATACCTCCAACACTCTCCAAACAAAGCTTCCCATGAGCATAAACATTTCAACAATATATGGAAGCAAAGCACAATAAAAACATGTTGCCAAATGACAACCGGAGAGTGGTCCATAGTTCTACCAATGGAACCAGTGCAGTGCATACTTGGCCTGCATCAGAACATAGATTAACAAGTGCTTACCCAGCCACTTGTTTTCTTCCACAGTCATCTCATCAGATAGCATCATGAAAGTACAAAGTGGTGTCAATGGTGCACACCCAAAATCATGTGGCTTCCCCCACAAACCAACAATTAGATAGCCAATCTCAATGCTACAAAAGGCTGCAAGTGCATTATTATACAATATGCAAGAAGAAATGATCCTCCTTGGTACAATATGCTGCTCATATAAAGTAAAGAAAGGAAAATCATAATGCAAATGTATACCTCCTCTACCATGTACTTTGGTCCTTGAGCTGAAATGGCTCAACTGGAAATGCTCCCTCACTCCCAATGAGTAGGAAGGTGGTTGTGACATCCTCTCTGTCACCATCTGAGGTATTAATCTCTCCGTATGCTGAAATATATCATCCCGGATGCCCTCCCAAGTGAGCTCCTCTGCCAAAGAAATGTATGCATCATAATGCATGGAAAGGAATTCCTCATGTGCTACAAGTAGCAACTAATTCTTCTTGAGACTAGAAACTCTAGTCAAGAAGACTCTACCATGTGAATATATGACCATATCATCCACCATATACTCATCATCTCTATCTTGATCATCAAGAATCATGCATGCACCAAGATCCTTGGAGTACTCTACTAAGAGCTGAGATCTCCAATAAGGATCAATCCTCCTAAGATACAACACTGATGATCTCTCATGTGAAGCTCTCCTCATGCTGCTGCCTGCAACTTTGACATCCCCTATGCCAAATTTCTCCTCCAAACTCTTCACCGCCCCAAAATACAAGAGTGGTGAATCCAAAGACAAGATGTCTTTCATCAATGCTAGATCTAGTGGCCTCCCAGGTGGAATGCCTCCATGTAGTGAGACATCGATGTCAAGAGTGGACTGTACATATGGTTGGGCAACCTTGCCCTTGCCTTCACAGTGCAATACATTCTACCTCCTCTTTGCATCACATGATGTTGCTCTTCCTTCCTACCCCCTCCTTCCAGCTGCAATGCTTCACAATCATGCGACTCATTGATTGTGCTTGGACCTCTATGTATACGATCCTGGAGAACTTCTTGCAAGGATGCAAGAATCCCTCCTGTTGGAGCATGTGCTCCTCCTCCATCTGCATGAGGTACTAGATATGTTCTAGTTTGGACAACTATGTTGCCTTCATCTTCATCAATGTGTATGGGCAACATCTCAACAGTTTGGTCCTCTTGTGAAAAAGAGATCCCCATGACCTCTTGTTTAGGAATATGGACTAGAGGTCTTGCCTCTAACAATGTGTAATGCAAGATGTCAGCTTCTCCCATGGTTTTCTTAAGTGGAGTCGCATCCATCACATGCAAAGTTTTTGTTTTCTTGATTTTTTCTTGCTCATGTGTCTTAGGAAGTTTTCCATCAAACATTCCCACCAATGTTTCAATGAATCTTGCATAAGAGGAAGTGTTTGCATTTTTCAAAGAACAAGATTCAAAAATCCACCATGCATGAGCCTTACCTTCGAAATGCAGTGCTTCAACTCTGATGGCTTCATCTTCAGAAATATGGTGCTGCTGAAAATAGGAGTCTAGCTTCTTCACCCAAGCTCCAGCTGAACATGTAGGTGATCCTGCAAAAGTAGATAGAATAAATCTACCTGCATCCTGTTGCTTGCTCTTCTTCCCCTGGATCTTGAAAAACTATTGGAAATCAGTATGATCTCTGAACCTCTTAGTTTGAGATTCATACTCCTATAACAAATCACTAAGAGTCCTCCTCTTATGCATTCTTCCTCCTTTCATCCATCTCAAGATAGACCTGGGCCCTTGACTGCGTTGTGCATCATGGTGTGTAGCTGCATGCTCACACTCACCATGTGAAAATATAGATTCAACTCTAGATCCAAACTCCTTTGGAGACCCCATCTCCATTCTCGTTTTCTTCAGCTCTCCTTGAAAGCACTACATAGATTTTGGAAGAAGCTTTGTAAGCTTGTCTTCCTTTCTCCCTTCACATACTAAAGCCTTCTCTTTTCTGTCCATCTCTCCTAAAAGTGTAATGGCCTGAGATCCATAGTCTGAGCCAATATTTAAGCTTTGATACCACTGTAATATCCCAAAATAGGGAAAAATGGCAGTATTGGGAATATCTTAAGATATTCCAAAAATGGGCTGCTTAGAAATGCATTCATAGAAAAATGCATTTTCAGAAATATATGCCATGGAAATGAAAATCATCACTTGGATCCCATATATACATCCATCTAGCATCTAAGTCCAAGACAATATCAGAAATAAATGAAACTAGGTGAGGTAAACAGACCTCCCACACTAGTGTAGCTGAAAATGACCAAAAACCCCAGACACTGCTACTCAAAAATTATGCAGAAAAGGAAAAACGTATTCTTATGAGGGTTTCAAATTTGAAAATAGGAGAAAAATTATATCTACTCATATATTTATCAATAATACGTAAGAACTGAGATCTAGTCTCCTTATACAACATACAAGAGAACCCGACAAAGGTTTGTTGTCAAACACTTTGCATACAAATGTGATCTTCAGAAAATTATTGAATAATCACTGCAACACTAAAGCATAAGAGTGTAGAAGGCTGAAATATGTCTAATCTGATGTATTTCCCTCAAGGGTTTCCTCCCATGAAAGGTTGGACCTTTCAATCACAAGAAAACACTACAACGGAGCCATTAGACCAAATACTGAAGCTGCCTCCAAAAATAATGCATTCCCTAGCTGGAACAACACTGGGAATGTTGGGGAAATGTGTGGTATACTACCAAAGATCTGAAATGAGCTCTAGACCTCTCCAAACAAGTCTCTCAAGTGAAGGAAGTCTCCCTCTAATGAGAAACTATCTCAGGAAAGTGGGATTCCAATCCCTTCCATTGCTGCACCCTGCAACACTACACAATAACCTGCAGAAAATGCGCTGTTGAAGTAGGCTGAAGCTTGGCCTAAAAACGTGATGTGGAAATGAATGAAAATTCCTCCAAGAGGCTCCTCAGGGAGAGAGGTGGGATTCCTGCTCGGGAACACCCTTGTGCTAAACAACACTGCAACCGTGCTAAACAGCAAGAGGAAGAAAAAAGTCTGAGCAGACAAAATAATAATCTAAAACATGAAAAATAATGCTGCCATCCTATTCCTTAAATAAAACATGAGTTTTCTTGCCCTTGGCCCCACTCAATTAGGTCATTTCCATCAAAATATTCATCTCCCTCCAAAATTGCGTTATTCCTTCTTTGATTCTTGCTCTTCCACAACTGCGTTGTTGACTTAGTCAAAGTGGACTGAACCAACCTGATAATATCCTTGTTCACACATGGAGGTGTTTATTAAGCTGTAAGAAGTGCCTCCTTTCATACTTGGAGTGTTTTTATTCCTCCTTAGGAAGCTTATGGGCTTTTCTACCCCTTTAATCACTGGTTAGAGCTGCTGCTAATTCTAATGTTCCATTTAGCTTTGATGCTAAAATTTGGGAACATTACACTTCTATCTAGACTCCTTACATAGATCTAGCTTTTACAATACCATGGTCCAAAACCATGGGCAGATTCCAACGTTCATTAAAAATCCCATCCCATTACATAATTAATGGACTCTAACCCAACCCAAAGCCCCTAAGACCAAAAATATACTTCACGTTGTGCACTATGCACCTCGATATGCGGAGTCTTTACCTCGTAGGGGATCCAGGCTCCAACAGGTCCCCAACACAAAATTGTGACTCATCCTGAGTTAGAATGGTGGTGCACCATCTATCTTCGTGCTGATACAACTCAAGGAATCCTTCAATGGTTTAAAAGTTTCAACGCACTATTTCTCAAACTTGCCAATGTCTCTAAGAAATGTCGATCTGATCTTCGTAGCTACTTTATGCTCTAATCATTTCTATGCTTTGCACAAAGTTTTCACCTTCAGCTTTTGTAGTGTGGGAAAGCTAGCTGGCCTCAACTTCCCATGGATTTATCCTAGCTGCAAGTAGCTCCTATTTTGTATGTAGCGCGACAACTTTCTCCTCCAAGGATTTACCTTCTTTAAGATGGTTAATCTGTTGCATTGGTGTTAATTTCCTTGCAATGATCTTAATCTGATCCAGTTGCTCAATTTTGTCACGTATTTTAGCCTCAATTTTCTGCACCCGAGGGTCCTCCTACAGTGAGGACCACACATCCAGGTCCTCCCCGAAGACAGTCGCACATTCCTATATCCTGGATTCAATATGTTCGGTTGTTGCTTTTATTTTTGTGGCTTGCTGCTCTCGGATCTCAAGTGGAGTAGTAAGTTGCAATTGCATTTGTAGCTCAATAAGTTTCATCTCCAGTTCCAGCCGATCTTTGCCAACTTTGGCCTTGGATTCTTTGATAGTTGTGGCTAGCTTGGCCACTTTCTCCTCAAGCATAGCTACAACTCGAATCTCGAGCTCTGGTAGCTCACTCCATGCTTTCGAGATTGCTTCTTCTAACTTTTGGCATTGTGTTTCCTCAACCTCTTGCTCCTAGGAAACTATCTATTTTTTTGCAGCCATGCTCTATCGCTCCTGTTGTGCATCCTAAATAACTTGAAGGGCAATTTTTTATCTGATCTTCATCTCCTCGACACTGGCCTGATGGAACTCATGTAAGGCTAGTAAAGGAAACAAGACAAGATTCAATGGAATGTTCTACCATCGGACTGCCAACTTCATTTGTTACGTCGTATCAAAATGTAGCGTGACTGTCGGAATAGGCACCATGCAGGTGTCTGCAGTTAGTGCCAACTCCTATAAAGCTGTACTCGTACTAACTTGTGCACTGCTCGGTGGAACTAACCTCACTTTTAACACGCTCGCTTGCACCTCCAAATCTTGTAGCCCTTTGTGTACATCTTGTAGCACCTTCTTGTACTGCTCTTCTATGTTACCCAAAAATTCTTCGTTGAGCTTGCACATATCATCCCCAATCTCATCAATGTCCCCCTCAGTGAGGACCATGTCATGTGGGTTAGTGGCCCTGTCGAGCTTAACCTTCTTGCGTACGTCATCCTTATGTGACTATCTTCTCTTGGTAATAAACAGGGAAGAGGGGCCAGACGGATCTCTGCCCAGATCTTTGCGAAGAATGTCATCACCCCCAATTTCTAGAATCTTCACTTTAGTATCCTTCTGCCCTGTTGGTGTAGTGGGCTTTGGCCCACTCATTCCTACCTTCTCTGTGCCTTCCTGTAGCAGAGTTAGCCAATCATCCGGCCATTGGTTGATGATGGCCTCTACATATTCCTCTTTGACCAGTTACGGGAGCTCGTACCACACCCTTGTGAGGTCCTTCTTCGCCTGTATGTGGACATGGTAGAATTCCACCTTGAACTACGTGATTTTTCGATACTATTCGATAATTATTGGTGACAGCTGGGGATTTTGACTGATGATTGTTCTTAAGCTCATCTCTACCCTAACCCAAAAAACTTCTTAGACATAACCCTCTACAGTTTTTTTGAATACCAAATAGAATAATATCAGACGGCTTCACATAGATCTAGGTTTGCAATATTGAAGTGCGACCCCTCAGTTTCCCTCCATTCCATCAAGGTAATGAGAAGCAGGAGCCACATGTAGTGGAATTTCTTTCCCTCTTCTTGCATGACCCTGCAGTCTTCGAGGAATTCCTGACACAAATATTCATCCCAATTGTATACCACACCCTTGGCACACTCTGCAGCTAAATAAATTACAGATGTGGAAGCCTCCTCTCTGTGGCTCTTCCTCATGATTTTTCCTTCCAAGATGTGTATAGTGATGCACACAGTTCTGTCAGAAATGGAATTAATGATAAACTCCTGGGACCCCTTAGACAAATCATACTCATTCTTCATCTTGTCTGCAAGTTTCTTGTCTTTTATTTTTCCCACAAAAGCCTCTACAGGGTCCAATCCTTGACAGGGAAGGGTTGTAATTCTCCTAATCAACATCTCCATAATAGGGATATTCTTCCCCAGCCATAAATTTCCATCGTGCACCAAATCCAACATTTGGCACACAAAAATAGTATTAATAGGAGTTCGCTTGAACTGTGGTACATACAACATGTTGAGTATCCCTACTTGTTGGATACCCTTTACCCATTTCATTAGCTCTAATCATGTGAGTTTGCCAAGAAATGTTTGCAGGCAGAGATACCGACTAGTTTCAAACTGCGGGTACTTGCTTCTATCATTGAAGTCTCGGTCCTCCATTCGCAATTGGGGCACCTTAGCTCGGAGATCACTTTCAACTTCCACTTCATCAGGAATCAACAGAGTAAACACCTTATTCTTCATTGTTTTGGGGTCTTTCATCGGCTTCATAGCCTCTGGCTTCCTGGGTGGAATGTAAGGAGGTATCCTGGAGAGAGGCTCAAACTCCTCAAAGTAAATTTATTCTGGTACCTCCTCTGCCTCTTCATCCCCATCTGATTCAAATTCCACAACTATTTCCTTTGGTTGTTCCTCAGGTGCCCTAGCTTTATTTTCCTTTGAAGGATGCTTCCAGGATGAATACCACACTGCTGGTTTCTTAGGCTTTCCAAACGGTGATGTGCCCACAGTATCACTTATTCTAGGAGACCTCGACCTTGTGGCTATTACTGGCAGTGTGGCCATCATTGTGTTAGCGCTCAAATCTACCTAAGGTTGAAATAAGGTAAAACTCAAGGCTACATCAAACCACGCTCAGCCTCGTAGCTATCCCTACGAGGACAGAAGAGGGCTCTCTCCGGGTCTATCTCGGCAAAAGGTCTTCAAAGGGGTTGAGATGACTTATATTTGGTACTGATTTTAGGCTAGTAAAGAGATAAGAAAGTTTGATTTTGATTTTTTGGGTTTTTGTTGAAAAAATGGGAAAAACAATTTTGGGTCCGGGGATAAGGCCAGATTTTTGCAGATTTTGAGTTGGGGCGAGTAGGCAGTAGTCTTGATGCTTTTGATTAGGTGTATGGAAGGATCAGAATGACAAGGAGCTGAAGAGGGCAAGGGAGAACATGGATCCTCTCCAAACTGGCGAAAACATGTAAAACTAAACAAATTTAAAGGCAGAGCACTGGAAACAATGGATTCAACCTCATTTACTCATTCATTTAGTTTCAGAAGCATTAGAAAGGAATGGCATACATTAAAAAATGAAATAACTTACAATAAACTGAGAGAAAACACCATCAAGAACTGAAAGCCACAAGAATCCCAACAGGTGCTGCAAAACCTCTGATCTTTCCTTAGCCAAAATATGAAAAATATGTACAATAGTGTGCCAAAATTTTCCCAAGAGTCCAACCTGTAGAATGTCTCAGAAATTACTTCATATAGACCTTCCTAACCCCTTTCCATGCCTCTAGGGGTCGAATTCCTCCTTCTAGGAGCAGTTTCAACTAATTCTAAACAAGGAGCTAGAATCTAGGCAGCCAAACAACTTGCCTCTAAAAGGAAGGAAACTGATTCTTACACTTGATTTTTACTTTTTTAGGAGTGAATCTTATAGAATAGGTAAAAGTGAGTCCAATTTACATGCCAACAACAAAATTACATCAATATAACTCAAAAATTACACCCACAAGCAAAACTGGTCCAACTGGCCGAAATCCTGAGCTGGAAGGTGAAAAATTGACCAAAAATCTCTATGCGTCGCGCGCCTGAGCTCTATGCGTTGCGCGCCTTTCAGCCTACTTTTGGGGCACTTCCTGGCATCAAAATCAAGCTCATGATATCTTTTTGAAAATCCCTGGATGTCTGCTATCTAGCCCAAGTGGAATTTCCCAATTTGGAGCTCATTTGCCCCTCCAAAACTTCATTCTCCCACAAGTACTTCCTGCTGGTGCAAAAGGTGGTAGAAAGGTGATTTTCATGGTGTTTTTGGCCCTTTTGATCATCCAGAACTTGATGAAATTATTTGGCCATATTGGATCATGCATAAATTACCATGAAAAATCCAAAAATATAAAGTTTTCCTCCAGCAAGTGTCCCAATCATAAGCGAGCGCGTCGACGCGCTACGCGTTGGGCTAAAAAATCTGTTTTGAGACCAAAATTTTTCAAAATGACAAAAATTTCTCCAAATTTGCTCAAATTCAGAGCGACGAACCATCATGTATCATGCCCATCCAATGAAGCCTCGGCCAAAATCCGGAGTGGATCAGGCCTCTTCTGCCATTTTAGTGCACTGCTCAACCTCCTCTTCAGAATCTTCATTTTTTCCTTGCAGACATGCATGCGGGCCCAATAATGACCTTTCATGTGACAAAGCATGTCTTTGTCTCTATTTTCCTTTGCAAACAACTTCTCCAGATGAATTTTAACATGCGTGAGGCAAGAATCTCGATCAGCCGGTGTCATATCACCAGGTCTCTTCCGGGCCAATAGTCGATCTTCACGGATTCGCCGCAGCTCTAAAAGTGTGTGCTGATCCTCTAGCTGTTTGTTACGCTGCTCCAGATAGTTTATCACCCACTGAGCCCTCTGCAATTTCTCTTTCAGCATGTCATTCTCGGCCTTTTGCTCCTGGATGATCTCTTTCAGCTTCGAGCTAGGAGAGCTCGCATCAACATCGATGAAGGTGAAATCAGTGTCTCGACCGCCTGATGGGCCCTTATCGTGCATAGGCCTCTTGCCTCTGTCATGAATCTATACCTGTGCTGAAGACGAAGGCGAGACCCCTTCCACATCATGTGGAGATAATACTCGCTCTGCTGATGAAGTCAACGAGACCCCTTCCACCTCGGGTGGAGATAGTACTCGTTGTGTAGCTGCAAATAAGGCCCTGTGGCCTCGCTGGTATGTCACATACACTGGAGCACTGATATGCTCGGTCTCAGGAATGTCAAGCTGATGTGAAGGTTCTCCCTCATCATGAACTACCTCGGGAGGCGGCTGTGGCACTGCGAAGAAGTCACAGTAGATGAAATCCTCCCAAGTAATGCCCTACTGTGTCAACTGATGTACCACCATGATTTTGATCAGCGCGTAATGATATATACTTCTATGCTGCTGTGCTAGGGTCTTCTTCTGTACGAGAAATTTCATCCTCTCTATGTTGCGATACATGAAGTATGGAATGCTCATCATACATACCCTCGTGAAATGCATCAACAAACAGACATGGTACGCATAGAGGCGCGAGAATCTGCCCTCGCAATTGAAATATCGAATGATGAGTTTCATCAATGGTGCAAACTCATCCTTTAGAAATATGAAAGGAAAGACCCTGCTCAGCTGCCTCATAAACCCAGGTTTGATGTATGGCTCATAGTAGGATCTCTCTAGCTACTGTCGCTTGTTCCATTCCTCTCCTATGTTTGGCATTCCGGTGGCCTGAGCAATGGTCTCTGGTGACAGAACAAAATCTACTCTGGCAAGATTTACACGTCCATCATGTAAATGTAGAACAAATAGACGAGCTAGTTCATGATGATGCTGGGTTTGTGAAATCATCTCACAGTACTGGAAACATGTCTGATGCTGAAAACAATCCATTGCAAGCGGGCATGCCTGCAATTGAGCCAAAGAAGTAGGCTCCTCCCTGACATGCATACCACTTTTGCCACTTTTGTGAGACCTCCGTGGCACATTACCCTCTGCTGTGGAATCACTGTCATACTCCTGCTCATAAACTGAATCCGTCTCTGAAATGGCTTTGAAAACAAGATTTTTGCAATATATATGCTGATATAGGTGTAGTGAAGACAAAAGTTCAATGTATGCTCAAAACCCAAATATGTCACATGTGTATCAAAGTATTATAGGAAAGCCACAGTGGTAATGGCTCTGTCAAATGAGTTTGCATGAAAAACAGTCACTGTTTTGATCATAAGAGGATTTGACAAGTGAGTAGAAGAGAGTATAATGTGAGGAAAACAACTGTTAGGAAAAAAATGACAATATCCCTTGCAGTGTTTGACAATGTCAATGGAGGATGTGGACAAGTGAAAATGAGACTATGTCATAACATGAATGATGAGCAGTGTTAAAATGACAATGGCAATAATAATGATAGCAGTGATGTAATGGCAAAGAATGGAAAAGAGAGACCGTGATAGCAAAGGCACCACTGACAATAGATGACCATGCATATATCAACAACACAAGCTTGAAAACCCCCACACAGTCACTAACATTTGTTTCAAAACCCTAAGAAGTGAATTTGGAAATATAACATAGGGTTTACATTTCTCCACATTAAACACTTGTTTCTCCACTTTCAAAACACCATAATCATGTCCAAAATTTACTGAGCAAACGTGAAGAACCTACTTGCAAGCAGATTGAGGCAATTTGGCACGAATCTGGACGAAGGAGCGAAATTTTTTTGGCTCTGAGATTCTACGCGTCGCGCGCTCACCCAGTGCGCCGCGCGCAGTATGTGCGTCGCGCGCTTGTTAATTTGCACGGGCCTGTGAAGCCCAGTGCGTCGTGCGCCTCTTGTGCGTAGCGCGCCTCCTCTGTGCGCCGCGCGCACTTCCACCTCCAGCCCACGGCTTTGAAAACACTTCAAACTTGACTTCAATCACTCCAAATCGGTTTTGCTTTGGGAAATTTGTGAAAATGATTTGTTTCCAATGCTTTATATGGGTTGTAAAATATCTCATTAAAATCAAATTTGATTTTAATTTTCTCCATAACCCACTTTTATAATGTTTGGCTTTTCGGCACTTTATCATTTTAATGCAATTCTATCTTTGGCTTTTCACTGTTTTTCTGAGTCTTGGACTGATGAAACTTGGTTGTTTTTGCAGGGATTTGGCATTTTGGCTTTGGCAAAGACCAAAGGCTGCTTTTGAACTTCTTATAGTGGAACAAATACACAATTATTACAAAAAATGATATTTGACAATTTCTAGTTCCAAAACAGAGTTTTGGACTAGAAATGTCTTCAAATGTTTTTGAGAATAAATACGTGAAATAGGAACCTTTTGAAACTGACCTCAAGGCCTGCGGGCTTTTATTACATGTACCAAAAGACTGAAAACCCTAGACTCTAGGACTAAAGACTCTTTTTGACAAAAATAATCATTTATGACCATGAATGAAGTGACCTAAACTTCAGTGATTTTTTAGGAATTATAATTAGCCCTGCAGGTACAAGCATGAGGAAACACAAGACGACCAGACCCTCTCGTCAGTCAATGGAATTCCCCTAGTGAAATGCAACGAAGTGGAACGAGCGAGACACCTAAAAATGATATGCAAAAAGCGAAATGATCTCTGACGGAGGGCTGTAAGGACCGACTCTAACATTGGCTCCAATGGGGATGGTGGCTCCAAGGAGATGCCAAGAACGACAGATCTCT
This sequence comes from Pinus albicaulis, assembly GCA_034641835.2. Taxonomy (NCBI): domain Eukaryota; kingdom Viridiplantae; phylum Streptophyta; class Pinopsida; order Pinales; family Pinaceae; genus Pinus; species Pinus albicaulis. Next base: position 1,419,419,879 of record CM076572.1, on the reverse strand, counting down.
GGGGGAGTCAGACAATGCCTTCATCCATTGGGTGATGGAGTCATTATTTCAACGGATAACACAAAAAAATTTTGAAACATTTATTGACTGAAAACTTGACTGAAATTTGACCAAAACTGACTCGACTTTAAAACTGAAAAGACTGATAAAACTGACTTGACAAACTGCAAACCAACTAACCTCCATCTCCAGAATTATAGCCTTCGCTTCGGGCCCCAGACTGAAGAAAAGAGATTAGTCCACACTTGCGATGAAACATAAGTAAAACGATATATACAATGATGGTGAAATCAACAGAAAATACTTAGAAGTGGTATTGCTTGAGTAGCCGACCATTGATCGGCCCTCCGGGACAATCATCCCCTATCATTTCCTTGAGAAGAAAGGCATTTTGACCACGATATGCTGCAATATTAAAAGGACCCTTTCATAGGTTTTCAAATTTGCCGTGCTTTCCTTTATCTTCATTTCGAGCATCCCACTTCAAAACCACCTCATCTAGCTGAAACTTATCTGCTTTTTCCATTCTGTCGTAGATCTTCTTTATGCGCTCCTGCAACTTGAATTTATTTTGAAAGACCTCCTCTCGTGTCTGTTGTAAATGGATCATCTGATTAATCCTTCGCTGCATGGGATCTTCCTCACTACCAGCTTCCTGAAGCAATTTGACTACCGGGACAACAAGAGAAGTGGGAAAAACTGTGTCTACCCCATACACCAACTCGAAAGGAGACATGCCAATAGACTTTTTCTGACTTACCCTATCAACCCAAAGTGCATTCACTAATTTCTTGTGCCAGCCCTTTTTATTGATTTCCAGCAATTTCTTAGTGATATTTACCAAAGACTTATTTGAAGATTTCGCCAAGCCATTTCCTCGCGGATGGTAGGCAGTTGAATGTCCCAAGTTGATGTTGTACTTATAGCAAAATTCAACCATCCTCTTCGACTTGAAGGCCGCTGCATTATCTGTGATTATCTTACTAGGACACCCAAAACGTGACAGAATATTGTTTTCAAGAAAAGAGATAATTACCGCATATGTGGCTTGTCGAGTGGGAATGGCCTTGATCCATTTCGTGAAGTAGTCTGTTGCTGTCAATATCCATCTATGTTGTCCGGAAGATGCCGGATGGATTTCCCCAATGAAATCCAATCCCCACTGCTGAAATGGCGCACTGATTTCAATTGGTTTGAGAGGCAAAGGCTGTAGTTTCTGCTTCCCTTCGAAAATTTGGCATTTGTGACAATTCTTAATAGCCTTATATACATCAGAAAATAAAGAAGGCCAATAGTAACCTGCCCTTCGGATCTTATTCGCTGTGGTTTTCCAAAATAGATGGCCCCCGCAGTCACCTCTATGAAAGTCCTTCAAAACTCTTTTGGCTTCCTCCTCTACCAAACAATTCAATAACATTCCACCAGGGTCTTTCCAATATAATGCAGAATTTAATATGCAAAACTTTTCAGCCCTCAACTTCAAGGTTCTACTCTTATTTCTAGGCATGCCGGGTGGTGGAGACAAATTCTGAAGTACGTATAAAATGTCAGCATACCAAGGGGAAGAAACAAAAATATCAGATACCTGAAATGACGTACTCTCATCATCTTCATCGGACATGGCAACGATCAAATTTATATCTAGAGCATGCAGATTTGTTTCAGCCATGAGCTTGGCTAGTCCTTGTCCTTTGATCAGCTTGGTCGGTTTAATCTCGACATCATATTCTAACAATGCAGTGATTCACTTACCCCACCTTCCTTCTGGATCTGCCTGTACCAAAACATCTTTAACTGCTGCATTAGGAACATAGGCTATAATGTGGGAATGCAGTATATACACACGGAAATATTTCAAGGCCTTTACAAGCGCAAGTGCTTGTTTCTCAATAATGTTGTATTTCAACGCTTCGTCCCTTATAATCCGACTGAAAAAGGCAATGGGCTTCTCAACTCCATCCCTTTCCTGCATTAAAACAGCTGCCAAAGTGTGCTCAGAAGCAAACGAAAAAAAAATGAAGTCCTGTGTGTAGTCCGGGCTGAAGAAAGAGCTGACTTTACCAAATTGAATGATTTCACCGCCTCTTCTGTCCACTTTACCTGATTGTCCTTTTTCAGCATGTTCGTGATTTCTCTAAGATGCTCAGCAAGATTTGGAATGAAACGACGCAGAAAATTCATTTTACCATTAAATGACTGTATTTCTTTCTTGTTCCGGGGCTGTTCAATCTGCTGGATGGCTTCAACACGTGTAGGGTCAACACGAATGTCGTCTTTCGATATGATGTGGCCAAGGAGCTTGCCTTCATCCATGGCAAAAAGACTCTTTTTCGGATTCAGCGAAATGCCATATTTTCTGCACTTCTGGAAAACAACTTCTAAGTGATATAAATGTTCTTCATCAGAATTTGAAAACACAGTCAGATCATCAAGGTAAACAACCAAAAATACATCTTTTTCATTGGCGAAATCCATGTCCATTGCACGTTGAAAAGTGGCACCTGCATTTTTCAAACCAAACGGCATTTTTGCATAATGAAACGTTCCCCATGGAGTGGTGAACGCAGTCTTGTCACGTTCGTCTTCATGCACTAAAATTTGATTATATCCTGAATAGCCATCGAGTAGTGACATCCTTGAGGCTCCAACTACTCGCTGCAATATATGGTCCATTTTTGGCAGCGGATAATTATCTTTTAATGATACCTTATTCAAATTTCTGAAGTCGATACATAAACGAATCTCACCTGTCTTCTTTCTCACGGGCACCAAATTTGATATCTAATCGGAAAATCTGATAGGCACAATGATTCTTGACTTATACAACCTGTTTACCTCTTTTTCAATCGACGGTAGCAGCTTCGGATTGATTCTCCTCAACTTCTGACAGAAAGGCTTCTGATTTGGTTTGATAGGGATAGTATGCTGAATGATATTAGTATCATATGTTTTTAAATCTGAGTAATCCCATGCAAAAGCATCAGCAAATGAAGAAAACAATCTTACATACTCCGCTTTTACCTTTGGTGACAATGACTTGGATAACTTTACCATCTTGGGATTTTCAGCTGTCCCAATATTTACCTCCTCAACACCTTTTTCAGTTGGTCTCAATGTCGGTTTACGGGCTACATCGTCTTGATCAAAGAGTTCTTCTAAAGGAATCAATCCTTTAGGAATGATGTTATCTTTAAGTTGCAGCACTTCCATTTGATTTACTTGTATACCATCATTACCATCATCGTGTTCTGTATCTATGGAGGTGTCTTTAAACTTACCCTTATTTTGCAGAAAATCACTAATCTCCTCGTCATCCTGAAAAACTTGCCAACATCGTTGATTGTCTGGAATGGTGGGACGGTGCTTCACATGTATCTCGAACTTGTTGTTGGAATTCATTGGAATTTTTAAATTGCTTGCTGCCTTAGCAAGTCCATCAGCAACACCATTTTGTATGCGAGGCACACATGTCAAGGTATGATCAGAAAATAACTTCAAAATGTCTAAAACTGCATTGCGGTAAGCCCTCATGCGAGGATGTTTGGCTTGAAATTCACCCTTTACCTGATTTATCACCAACTCTGAATCACCATAGACTGCAGTTCTTTTCGCTTTCAGCTTTCTAAGAATCTTAAGGCCAGCAATCAGAGCCTCATACTCCGCCTCATTGTTAGAACAATCAAATGCTAGTTTGTAGGAACAAACTCTCACATTGCTTGGAACCTTATCCGGAGCGGAAAATGGACTACGAATCCAAACACCAATTCCAGCACCATCACTACCCACTGCGCCATCAAAATCCATGGTCCAAATACCATCTTCATCCTCCTCCAAGTGCTGAAATTGCGCTAGCTCTGTTTTTTCTGTTTGCTGCCCACCGTCTTCAGCTGATTGCTCAATAGTAGCTTGCTTTTCTCGTCTTTCTTTCTGCAGAACTTCTCTGAAGTTTTCAGTGATCTCTGGTATATCTTCTACCTGAACTAATTGACTATCTATATCATTAAAACTATCAGCAAACAAAACAAATGACTCTAAGTCGGTATGTACATAATTTACAGGATGATTGATTGGTTTCTCCTTGCTTGTTATCATGTATTTCATCTTCTGCTCTCGATATAAATTTCTCATTTGACCGAAGACTGGAATTGTAGCATAGGAAAAATCTAACTGTAGTGTACCTTTCAACTTTTCCCCCCAAGATCTAGAAAGGAGCATCCCAAATCGAGGAGGAATGTTCGCCACAACCACATACATCAAGACATTCTTCGCAGGAATTTGATCTAAACTTACAACCAAATCTTTGATGAGTCCGATACATCTCACGCGGCTGGAATCAAATGAATACAAATCATGGTATTTCCTTGTAATGTCTAAACCCAACTTTTCCATGATCGCCTTTGGCATAAGATTGTGCGAAGCACCAGAATCGAACATGGCATTGTGCAATACATATTCATGCAACCTCAAACTGATATAAAAGGGAGGAACATCACTGTCAGGGGACTCACCATCTAAAGCAGGCCCAAATATCAATTCAGGCTGATCATCTTCTATATTTACCATGTCAAACATTGGATCAAAATTCAGAATTTTGGAGACTTGACCTCGATAGCTGCTGTTCTTCATAATTTCTGTCAAAGGAATAGATACCTTCAATTTGGAAATTTCATTTTCTAAACTAAAGGCTGAAACTCTTTCAACCTCTTTGACCGGAACTTCCTTCTTTTCAGCCTTATCCTTCATTATACTTGACTGATTTACCTTTTCTGCTAATGATGGTTTACTAGCTGCGGGATCAATTGTCTCTTTTCCTTTCTTCTGTGGTATAGGTGAATCCATCTTTGGTGCTGAAGCCTCTTTTCTTTTCTGAATTGGGTTTATGGGCACATCTCTGTTTCTCAATGAGTATTGCTTCTGCTGAGCAGACAAAGCATTCATATACCCTCTTTGGTATTCATCTGATTCTTCCTCCAAAGCTTCATCGTTTGCTAAAATGAAATCCTTATCTCTCTGTGCAACTGAACTTTCTCCATATTCTTCGTCCTCAGTGATGTAAATAGGAAGATCATCGGGAGTGAAGAAGTGGTTTTTCTCACCTACTACATCATCGTCATCGTCTGAATCTTGACTCACAAAATTCTGCAAAAGAGGAGTTTTAATTTGCTGCTGGGCTGCCGGCTCTTGTGCTCTCTGTTCACGCTGCTTAATTCTGAACTGTGGCTGCTACTGGCCACGGTAGTTGGGATTACGAATCTGCATTTCTGGCTTATCAAGCGTCATTCTTTTGAATATTTTTTCCATCTCACGAAGCAAGTGCTGTTCTGATGCAGATGTAGAAGCTTCTTCTTTTATGGTCACTCTTTTCTCTGCTTTCAACCGGGCTCTCCTATCATTCAGATTCGCCTCAACACTAACAGAAATCTTCTGCATATCTTCCAAGGTAGGCGGATCTCTATCTCGTAGTGAATAAGCCATCTCCGAATCGAAACCATCCGGGAATTTAAGAAGAGCTGACTTTCTAGACGGTCTTAAGTCATCTAGAATTGCATTATACATTGTATTGAATCTGATAATATAATCCTGAACAGACTCACCAGGATTACGCTTGATGCTGGTATACTTAGAAATAATCTGCAGCGGATCTTTTTTCATCTCCCACCGATCTAAGAATTGTGTCTGAAGCTCTTGTAATGTATTGATACTTGCGGGCTGTAGAGCTCTGAACCATTTACGAACCTCGCCTCCAAAAGTCTGAGAAAACAACCTCATGGACACGTTTTCTTCATCTATTTCATGCAGGTCCAAGAAATCTGTCATTCTGACAATATGCTGCTGAGTGGATATACTCTATGGCGTGCCATCGAATATTGGAATCTTGCTCTGATAATCAGCAGGCATAGGATCCAAATTTGCAGGTAAAACAAGAGGTGCAAATCTCGCAGCCATGGCTCTGGGCGGATTTATAATCTGCTGTCTCGGAGAAGCAGGTGGAATAGGAGCAGTAGGTGAACGAGGTGTATGTGGTGGAGATGGGGGGGAAACTACTTCTGATTTCTAATTAGAGATCTCAGGCTGTACGGGAATGGTAGGGATAAAGGGAGGTTCAGTGGGAATTCGTGAACCGGATGCAATTTCAGATGGCCCAAGAGTTTGTGAAGCAGATTCAATGAATTCGGGAATGTTGGTTGCCACAATGGAGTTTTGAAGATTCAGAATATAATTATCGATAGATATATTTGCTTGTTCAACTTCTAGATACTTGATGAACTCAGGATTGATGACGGTGGAACCAGTGGCACTTTCGGATTTGGTTTCAAACAATGATAACTCAAACTGATCGTCAAACTCAATATCTTCAATGTATTCAAAAATAGTGGGGTATGAGTGAGATTTGACCAAAGGAATAATAGGAGCTTCTCGACGGAAAATTATTTGGATTAGGTTGGGGTTTTCATATACTGGAGGCGGATTTGGATCAAGATTTGATCTAGTATGCCTTTTTGAAGCCAGTGTATTGATCTACTCAAGAAAAATTCAAGGGACACAATAGATTATTTTCAGCCTATCGACTTCTAGACTCAATCATCCAAAGGTCTAGAACGAATAAGTATACTGGGTTAATTTGCAAATCGAGTGCCGCATTCACAAGCTAACCGGAGATCGACTGAAGCAACGTTTATCTACTTCCGCTTATGCATGGCAAAAGCGTTTCGAAAGCTACCTGGCGTGACTTCAGACTCCATCTAAGACTCATGAAACGAACACATCAATAGGCAAACCATTGAAATTTATTCCCCAGTATGGTCGCCACTATGTTAGCGCTTAAATCTACCTTAGGCTGAAATAAGGTAAAACTCAAGGCTACATCAAACCACGCTCAGCCTCGTAGCTAGCCCTACGAGGACAGGAGAGGGCTCTCTCCGGGTCTATCTCGGCAAAAGGTCTTCAAAGGGGCTGAGATGACTTATATTTGGTACTGATTTTAGGCTAGTAAAGAGATAAGAAAGTTTGATTTTGATTTTTTGGGTTTTTGTTGAAAAAATGGGAAAAACAATTTTGGGTCCGGGGATAAGGCCAGATTTTTGCAGATTTCGAGTTGGGGCGAGGTAGGCAGTAGTCTTGATGCTTTTGATCAGGTGTATGGAAGGATCATAATGACAAGGAGCTGAAGAGGGCGAGGGAGAACATGGATCCTCTCCAAACTGACGAAAACATGTAAAACTAAACAAATTTAAAGGCAGAGCACTGGAAACAATGGATTCAACCTCATTTACTCATTCATTTAGTTTCAGAAGCATTAGAAGGGAATGGCATAAATTAAAAAATGAAAGAACTTACAATAAACTGAGAGAAAACACCATCAAGAACTGAAAGCCACAAGAATCCCAACAGGTGCTACAAAACCTCTGATCTTTCCTTAGCCAAAATATGAAAAATATGTACAATAGTGTGCCAAAATTTTCCCAAGAGTCCAACCTGTAGAATGTCTCAGAAATTACATCATATAGACCTTCCTAACCCATTTCCATGCCTCTAGGGGTCAAATTCCTCCTTCTAGGAGCAGTTTCAACTAATTCTAAACAAGGAGCTAGAATCTAGGCAGCCAAACAACTTGCCTCTAAAAGGAAGGAAACTGATTCTTACACTTGATTTTTACTTTTTTAGGAGTGAATCTTCTAGAATAGGTAAAAGTGAGTCCAAGTTACATTCCAACCACAAAATTACATCAAGATAACTCAAAAATTACACCCACAAGAAAAACTGGTCCAACTGGCCGAAATCATGAGCTGGAAGGTGAAAAATTGACCAAAAATCTCTATGCGTCGCGCGCCTTTCAGCCTGCTTTTGGGGCACTTCCTGGCATCAAAATCAAGCTCATGATATCTTTTTGGAAATCCCTGGATGTCTGCTATCCATCCCAAGTGGAATTTCCCAATTTGGAGCTCATTTGCCCCTCCAAAACTTCATTCTCCCACAAGTACTTCCTGCTGGTGCTAAAGGTGGTAGAAAGGTGATTTTCATGGTGTTTTTGGCCCTTTTGATCATCCAGAACTTGATGAAATGCTTTGGCCATACTGGAGCATGCATAAATTACCATGAAAAATCCAAAAATATAAATTTTTCCTCCAGCAAGTGTCCCAATCATAAGCGAGCGCGTCGACGCGCTACGCGTTGGGTTGAAAAATCTGTTTTGAGACCAAAATTTTTCAAAATGAAAAAAATTTCTCCAAATTTGCTCAAATTTGGAGCGAATAACCTCCATCATGTATCATGCCCAGCCAATGAAGCCTCGGCCAAAATCCGGAGTGGATTAGGCCTCTTCCGCCATTTTAGTGCACTGCTCATCCTCCTCTTCAGAATCTTCATTTTTGCCTTGCAGACGTGCATGCGGGCCCAATAATGACCTTTCATGTGAAAAAACATGTCTTTGTCTCTATTGGCCTTTGCCAACAACTTCTCCAGATGAATGTTAACATGCATGAGGCAAGAATCTCGATCATCCGGTGTCATATCACCAGGTCTCTTCCGGGCCAATTGTCGATCTTCACGGATTCACCGCAGCTCTAAAAGTGTGTGCTGATCCTCTAGTTGTTTGTTACGCTGCTCCAGATAGTTTATCACCCACTGAGCCCTCTGCAATTTCTCTTTCAGCGTGTCATTCTCGACCTTTTGCTCCTGGATGATCTCTTTCAGCTTCGAGCTAGGAGAGCTCGCATCAACATCGATGAAGGTGAAATCAGTGTCTCGACCGCCTGATGGGCCCTCATCGTGCATAGGCCTCTTACCTCTGTCGTGAATCTATACCTGTGCTGAAGACGAAGGCGAGACCCCTTCCACATCATGTGGAGATAATACTCGCTCTGCTGATGAAGTCAACGAGACCCCTTCCACCTCGGGTGGAGATAGTACTCATCGTGTAGCTGCAAATAAGGCCACCTTCAGCCTCGGCCCCAGTATGTCACATGCAACGGGTGGCAATGTGCTTGGTACTAGGAATATCAGCTGATGTGAAGGTTCTCCTCATCATGAACTACCTCGGGAGCGGCTGTGAGCGCTGCCGAAGAAGTCACGGGGGTGGAAATCCTCCCAAGTAATGCCAGGGTATAGGCGGTGTATGCCACCATGGTTTTGATCAACGTGTATTGATATGTCTTGCTGTCTTTCTTGTCATGAGGGTCTTCTTCTGTCGAGAAATATGTCCTCCTACATGTTCGCAAGTACGCAAGTATGGAGAAGTATCATCATATGTACCCTCGTGAAGTGCATCAACAAACGGACATGGTACGCAAGTGAGAATCTTAACCTATGTCTGAAAATATCGAATAGTAAGGTTTCATCGATAGTGTAAAACTCATCTTTTAGAAATATGAAAATACCTGTCAGCTACCTCATAAACAATTTTTTATGTATGGCTCATAGTGGAATTTCTCTAACTGCTGACGTTTGTTCCATTCCTCTCCTATATTTGGTATCCCGGTGGCCTGAGCAATAGTCTCTGGTGACAGAATGAAATCTACTCCGGGGAGGTTTACACAGCCATCATGTAAATGTAGAACAAATAGACGAGCTAGTTCACGATGATGCTGAGTTTGTGAAATCATCTCACAGTATTGGAAACATGACTGATGTTGAAAACAATCCATTGCAAGCGGACAAGCCTGCAATTGAGCCAAAGAAGTAGGCTCCTCCCTGACATGCCTACCACTTTTGCCACTTTTGTGAGACCTCCGTGGCACATTACCCTCTGCTGTGGAATCACTGTCATACTCCTGCTCATAAAATGAATCCGTCTCTGACATGGCTTTGAAAACAAGATGTCTGCAATATATATGCTGATATAGGTGTAGTGACGACAAAAGTTCAATGTATGCTCAAAACCCAAATATGTCACATGTGTATCAAAGTATTATAGGAAATCCACAGTGGTAATGGCTCTGTCAAATGAGTTTGCATGAAAAACAGTCACTGTTTTGATCATAAGAGGATTTGACAAGTGAGTAGAAGAGAGTATAATGTGAGGAAAACAACTGTTAGGAACAAAATGACAATATCCCTTGCAGTGTTTGACAATGTCAATGGAGGATGTGGACAAGTGAAAATGAGACTATGTCATAACATGAATGATGAGCAGTGTTAAAATGACAATGGCAATAATAATGACAGCAGTGATGTAATGGCAAAGAATGGAAAAGAGAGAGCGTGAGAGCAAAGGCACCACTGACAATAGATGACCAGGCAGATATCAACAACACAAGCTTGAAAACCCCCACACAGTCACTAACATTTGTTTCAAAACCCTAAGAAGTGAATTTGGAAATATAACATAGGGTTTACATTTCTCCACATTAAACACTTGTTTCTCCACTTTCAAAACACCATAATCATGTCCAAAATTTACTGAGAAAACGTGAAGAACCTACTTGCAAGCAGATTGAGGCAATTTGGCACGAATCTGGACGAAGGAGCGAAATTTTTTTGGCTCTGAGATTCTACGCGTCGCGCGCTCACCCAGTGCGCCGCGTGTAGTATGTGCGTCGCGCACTTGTTAATTTGCATGGGCCTGTGAAGCCTAGTGCGTCGCGTGCCTCTTGTGTGTAGCGCGCCTCCTTTGTGCGCCGCGCGCACTTGCACCTCCAGCCCACGGATTTGAAAACACTTCAAACTTGACTTCAATCACTCCAAATCGGTTTTGCTTTGGGAAATTTGTGAAAATGATTTGTTTCCAATGCTTTATATGGGTTGTAAAATATCTCATTAAAATAAAATTTGATTTTAATTTGCTCCATAACCCACTTTTATAATGTTTGGCTTTTCGGCACTTTATCATTTTAATGCAATTTTATCTTCGGATTTTCACTATCTTTCTGAGTCTTGGACTGATGAAAATTGGTTGTTTTTGCAGGGATTTTGCATTTTGGCTTTGGCAAAGACCAGAGGTTGCGTTTGAACTTCTTATAGTGGAACAAATACACAATTATTACAAAAAATGAGATTTGACAATTTCTAGTTCCAAAATAGAGTTTTAGACTAGAAATGTCTTCAAATGTTTTGAGAATAAAAACGTGAAATAGGAACCTTTTGAAACCGACCTCAAGGCCTGTTGGCTTTTATTACATGTACCAAAAGACTGAAAACCCTAGAATCTAGGACTAAAGACTCTTTTTGACAAAAATAATCATTTATGACCATGAATGAAGTGACCTGAACTTCAGTGATTTTTTAGGAATTATAATTAGCCCTGTAGGTACAAGCATGAGGAAACACAAGATGACCAGACCCTCTCGTCAGTCAATGGCATGCCCCTAGTGAAATGCAA